>PVJH01002937.1:0-154759 GCA_004026705.1 Nesogale talazaci
TTGCATGTGATGCCTTAACTGATGAAAGGAAAACTAGGAGTGGGGATTGATTACAGTGTAGTGAATTTGGGTGTCTTTTTTTTTTTGGGGGGGGGGCGCGTTGACTTTAAAAATGGAAAAGATAAGAGTAAGGTAGAGAAAATATGTGGCATTGAACTGTTGAGTCCAGAAGCTAGAGGGCCTTCCCTTACCACAATAGCTCTTCTAAAACACAGCCTCATTCCTGCTAAGCACAAGAAGGAACAGTATCTGTACCAGATAAAGTCCTGACCTCCTCCGATCCTCCCTTCTTATTGCAGTGCTCCTCCCCTTAATCAATTATGACAAAAAGAGATGGAAAGTATAGAATAGTATAGATGTGTGTTCGGTACGTGGTAACAACTCAATAAATATTATCCTGCTTACTTCTTAGAAGATACATTCATCTATCTGGGAGGTATTAGTTCCTCTCTTTTTTTGATGTAGTAGTAGAGGTTCCCAGAAGTTAGCAAATTTGCCTGAGGATTTAGACAGTGGATTCTACCTGATGCCACTCAATCCTGTCATCAACACAAGACACCCCCATCTCTCTCTCTCTCTCTCTCTCTCTCTCTCTCTCTCTCTCTCTCTCTCTCACACACACACACACACACACACACACATCCAGCCCTGACTCTTGACTTCACCTGATGCAGGAGACATATCAAAAACAGCTCAAAAATGCTTCTCTGTGTTGAGAGTAGACTGTGTCACTGGAGAAATTGAAACCAGCTAATACTTGAAACAATGTTAGATGAGCAGGATAACAGAATACTGTGTTCATAATTTGGTTCAGAATGGAAATAAACATTTTATTCAAATGACTAGGCTGTCTACCAGATATCACCTAAGCCAGTTCCACTATTTTCTTGTTGATAAAATTGACTCCATTCCAGTGCTTTCAATACTTTGCGGGAATAACCTTAGCATAGTAATTTTGAACAAGAAATAAAAACCAAATTTATTCCAGTTCAAGTTTGTAAAATGATGTCTACTTAATTTCATAAGGAAATGTTCAATCTTAGCCTTAGGATACATTCAAAGCTTTCCACTACTCTGGATTCAGACGACATGTGGCATTAGGGAGACAAAGATCATATTGTTTTTCTCAACCAGGAGAGACTCAGGGAACTGAGCTTTCTTCCCTTCCCCACTCTCTTCTCTAAACACTGTACATTTTAAAATTACAGAAGAAAAAATCTGTTATTTATATCTACCTCCTAAAGAGGTCAAGTAGAAAATCAATGTAAGTGAATATGTGGAACAATCCAAAAATATGTGAAACAATCCAAGTACCCTAATCCCCAAATCAAATATTTGGCGGTGATTATATTTAAAAGAAAATAATTAAACATGATCATAAATAAATAAATAAATTTAAATGAGCTACTATAAATAAAGAATTCTTCTGAAATTAGAAAGTGAATGAACTACATGTCATCCGTAATGATTCATTCATAACACATATTTAGTATGCATAAAAATTGACTACAATTCTTTTTACAGAGAGATGCATCAGAGCACAAAAAGATATCAATGTTAAAATGAGATTTTATGCATCCCTTTCTTCTCACCAAGAATGTACATGACTGCCAAAGTTTGGAAAATTTGCATCAACTAGTCAAAGGAAAAAGCATTATCAGAATGAGATTCTTGAAATATCTTTTGTATGTAATAAAGTTATGAACATTTCTTCCTTCAAAGTTTTGATATCTCCTGTATTTAAATAACATTGCAATTTTAACATTCTCTGAGAGGAAAATATGTTTCTATGAAAACAATTTTTCTTTGTCTTTATAGTATTATACTGACATAACATGCTAATATATTAGATTAATATAATTACCTAGCACAGTGGTCAGCAAACTATGGCTCGCACGCCATATGTGGCCCTTTCCGTGTGAACGAGCAACTCTGAAGTAACATTGAAAACCTTTGAATGCTATTATTTCTTATCACAGTGATTTCATTTGTTTGGAAAATCATATTTAAGACTATTGAGTGATTTTAAAGTAGTCGGGAGGGACAGGATTGACTCTTCAACTCAAGAGTTTGCTGATCCCTGACCCAGCATATTGCTTATCATCAGGATCCCTGGTGTCACTATCAAAGAAGCATTGGGCTACTAAATGCATGGCTTGTAGCTAAAGCCCACCAAGCAATACAAGGGGGAACAATGAAACTAGTTACTCCTGTAAGTAAAATCAAGATAGATGTGTGCCCAAGGAAGACAGCAGCCAGTCAGGGTGCAGTATAGTGCCAAGGGAACATACACTTTCCTCCAGTTCTTTAATGCCTTCTCCCTACTCCTCCCCTCAACTATCATGACCCCAATTCTACCTTACCAATCTGGCTAGAAAAGAGCATGTACACTGTTGCAGATCAGAGCTGGAAACACAGAGAATCCTGGACAGATAAAACTCTGAGGACAAATAATGAGAACAGCGTTACCAGGAGGGGAAGGGGAAGATACAGGGAGAAAGGTGGAACCAATCACAATGATCTACGTTATGTGTAGATGTACTATGTCTCCCTGGGCAATGGACAACAGAAAAAATTAGTGAAGGAGACATCAGACAGTGTAAGGTATGAAAAATAAGAATAATTTATAAATGATCAAGGGTTCGTGAAAGAGGGAAGGTGCTGGGGGGGGGGGGGAAGAGATGAGCTGATACCAAGGGCTCAAGTAGAAAGAAAATGTATTGAAAATGATGATGACAACATATGTACAAAGGTACTTAGCACAATGGATGGATAGATGTATTGTGATAAGAGCTGTACAAACCCCCAATAAAATAATTTAAAAAGAAAGATGTATGTCAAGATTATATCCTTTCTCCATATTTACTAGATCTGTAGACTAAGAAAATAAGCAGAGAAGCTGGATTATATAAAAAATTATCTGGCATCCAAACTGGTGGAGGGCTTACTAGCAATCTTTGACACACACATGGCACAACCTTGCTTGTTGAAGATGAGGAGGACTTGAAGCACTTGATGTTGAAGATCAAGGATTGCAGCCTTCAATACGGATTGCAGTTCAATATAAAGAAAATAAAAATTCTTACAACTGGATCAATAGATAACATCATGCTAAGTAGACAAAAGATTGAAGCTGTGCAGGATTCTGTCTCACTTGGATCCGCAATCAATGCTCACGGAAACAGTAGCCAAGCAATCAAATGCTGCATTGCCTTTGGGTATATCTGTGGGACCTTTTTAAAGTATTGAAAACTGATGGTGTTACTTTCAGACCAACGTGAGCCTGCCTGAACACATGGTGCTTTCAGTGGTCTCCTGTGCATTTGAAAAATGGGTGTTGTGAAAGGAATCACAAAGAAAAATCTGCGGATTTGAATTATGACACTGAAAATGAGCATTGAAATTTCTATACACTGCTAAAAAAGCCAATCTTTTTCTTTTTAATCTTGCAAGTACAGCCCAAAGACTCTTTAGAAACAGAGACCAGTACTCTGTCTTCTGTACTTCACACAGGTGATCAGGTGAGACTAGTCCTGAGACACCATGCTTGATGGAATAAAGAGCAGAGAAAGAGAGGAAGACCTCTGACAAGATGAGAGAAGCTACAGCTCTAATGATAGACTCACACATGACCACAAGTGTGAAGATGGCACAGGACTTTTGTTCTCTTGCACATAGGTAAGGTTGTTGTGAACTGGGACCCACTCAAATATACCCAATAGCAACAGAACATTTTACAGCCTCTGAAATCCTACATAGAATCAGTTTACTCAGAATCCATGGCACTGAATGGTTATAGACCCATTTCATAAATTACTCTCATATATGAAGAATTAATCAGAAATATTGCTTCATAAATTAATGAGTTTTCTCTTAATACCTCTATACCACATAGGAAAAAAGAAGGCTTAAAAACATATCTTCATAGGAACATGTAAGGCAATTTTGTAGGATCTGGCAATACTTTTGGTACACCAAGTTACATCATCAAAAACAACCTAAATTATGTCAGCCACTACTTATAGCTCTCCATTGCATGATTGTTTTCCTCCCAATGTAAAAGAATGGGCTAGATACAAGCTTGCTTCGTGTAAAGATGTGATTTCCTGAATTTTATAGCGCAGCACCTTTCTTCTCATCATGAGATGGGAAATAATGTATCAGGAGACATTATCTGGTAAACTTCTTCAAGAAACCTCAGTTACCTCTTCCTCATCTTTTTCTCCATCTTATTGTTTGGATATGGGGACAGGGGTCACACCTTGGGGTGACTGTGAAGACTCTAGATCCCTGGGAACATTATGGTGCTAAGCTGTTAAAATATGTCCTGAGTGTGAAAATAATATTTAATTTGTCACAATTTTCGAATTGCTGCCCAATGTATCCTAAAGAATACATCAAATTAACACAGGTATATTGCCATGAAGCCATCATGTAATTATCAAATGTCTTGAGGAATAATTAAATGCATGCTTTAAAATGGCAAGAAACTTTGCATTGTGTGTGTTTAGTATAGGCATTTATAAGATAGGTGTGCTTTCTTTGATCAGCATAGTGTTAAAAATGTGATTATTTTAATGAAGCTTACATGTCTCCAGTCTGCCTTAGACTAAAATACCCACTAACATGTACACTACTCCTGCCTAAGGCTTCTCATCACTTCCCGGGCTTCTTGGGCATTTTGAATGGCAATGATTGAGTCATTCTGATCCAAATCCTTTCTCTCACAGATGAAGAAAAGGAGATCCCAAAATATTAAGTGTCCACACTCAAAGTGAGATCATGGCCAAAGAATAGTGTATGGTTCTACCCACTGCCAGTTTAGGCAACTTTCCATTATTCAAGCACAAATAATCCCATAAGAATTACCCTGGGATAGATTGTCCACAAGGTGGACTAATTGACCCTGCTTCTTTGCAGCTCCCCTATGAATTTAGCCCTCTCCTACCACAGCTCTCCAGCAAGTGAATCAGGCACAAAGAGCCTTATATCCTGCAGAGGAAATCAAGTATAATAGCTGAAGGCATCGCCTTGCTCCACTCCCTAAGTCTTCCTTGATATGCAGGGACCTGGAGAGGCTGCATGTCTATCTCTGGCAGTTCCTATCAGCACTCATTTTGCGATCTCATAGATTGAGAGAGCAGTCTATTACCTTCTCCACTCTGTGTCATCTCTTCTCACATTAACGTAATGTCCTTTTCGTGGATGAGCGTGCCATCCCAAAAAGAGAGGTGTTAGAGCATGACAGCACCTGTCAGGGGGTTGCACATTTTTATTTGAAATATTGGATTAAACCAGCTTCATGTGACATTAGTGGTGGCAACTTGTCCCTGCAGAGTAAGTTCATTTATTTGCACTATGTAAATGAAAGTGGCAGTGGCGTGTTCAAGCTATCATTACAGAAAACCTTCCCTCAGAACATCATGGAATGAAAAAAAAAATCTACCATTGAGAGGAGCATAGAAACCATGAACTACCATGCCACAGCATTTCTCTAGTGAAGGACTTGCTAGCTCCTAATTTTAAATGCTGAGTCCATCAGCCACATTTTCTATAACTTTTGCTAAACTCTTCCATCCTGTATGTGAAAAGAGGTAGCATTCTGCCTATGTTCAAATATGGCATTGTGCTAGCATGGCCTACACAATGATCTAACTTCAGTTGCATGTGGGTTGACCCCTTGCCTAGATTCCTTGAATTTAAAAAGAAAAAAAAAAAGTCCCATTGTCATTGAGTTAATCCTGGTAAACAGTGACTCCATAGGAAAGAGTCAAATTTCCCTAAGGGATTTCCTAGGGTGTCATCTTTATGGAATCACATTGCCACATATTTCTTCTACAGAGTCATTAGTACGCTTGAGCCCCTTATTGACCTTTCAATAAGCAGCCAAGTGCTTGATCACGCAGCAGATCTGCGTGGTTCTGTGAAAGAGAACAGGAACGGGATACTCTTCTTTTGTAAAATAATCTCTAGTGCAATGCAATGCTTTGTATATACCAAAAGCCTTGTGCTCGCTGACTGATTAATCTAATGTAATCCTCCCTCCTTCATAAATAGATGAGCACACCAATCAATTGAAATAGTTACTCAATGGGGGCAAATGATGTAGTTATATTCTTTAAGGCACACACTTCTGTCTTATTTTTTAAGGGCGATTGTCTTCTTTGTTGTAATTTTTTAAACTCTAGCAGAAGCATGATCTCGTCATCTAGAAGGACAAGCTCACACACAAATTAAGAATTCATATTTAAGGGAAAAAACTTCAAATTTTAAAATGTGACTTTAGAAATATGGAAAATCCAAATTTCTCATTATATAAATATTACGGGGTGCCTGAACGCAAAGTATTCACTCTTTTATATCCCAAGTGTCCTTTAAAGAGGCAGTGAAATATTAGGAAGTACCTGCTGTTTCGTGCAACAGACTAGTTAGAGAGTAATGCCATTAATCATTATGATGGTAATGATGATTATGAGGCAACATTAACCCTAGGAAAATTCTTGGGCCTGAGTTAAAATCAGCATGATATTAAGGTTGCCATGTTGTATCAGCCTCCCATTCTCTGTATTTTCCCTATTGTGAGATACAAACTGTTTAGCAAAAGGAATTGTGACGTCTACTTCTTGTTCTGTGGCTCAATCAACTAAAAATGAGCTGAAAATAAGATCTTGCAACAGGAAATGACCTAAGCAAGAAATAGAACACTGTAGACTCTGAAGTTAACTCCTCTTCTTTCCAATTTTTTTTCTTCCAAATTAATACCTACCCCTTGCCCCATTAAAGATGACATGTTCTTAACTTCCCTGGTAATCACGTCCTTGAATTTCTTACTTGTACCACATAAACATGTGTGCACATACGTTCACACGATGGTTTGCTTTGGTCGATTTAGGTATCTTCTTTGGCACAACATTATGTTTTGAGGTTCTTCAAATGTTTTTGCTTCAATTATAAATTCATTCACCTACAGTGCTGTATATTATCCCACTTCTCAAACTATCAACCTATTCCATTGATGATGGCAATTTGTTTGCTTACTTCCTGCTTGCGATAATAATAATAAATAATGGTCTTAAACCATTCTTATATATGCAGGGTGTACACATACACACACGAAATGGAAAAAATCTTTGTTGCATGGAGCTTTTGTAATACACATTTCCTTCTACGTGAGTATCCAGCAACTTGCTCTGAGTTAGTGCACACAGTGAGGTCACATGGAAAGGTTCTTTCTGCTCACTATGAACTTTTTCCATAAAAGCAGCTTTGCCTTATTATTTTTCTTTAGAAGCTTATACCTATCTTCATTAAGAATGACCTTTAATTTTCCTTCTCAATCATGTTCATGCTGAATTTTAATATTAAGATTACACTTCCTTCTGAAAACTACTTCTGGAATATTCCCTTCCTTTTTCTCTGTTCTTTGACAAAACTTGTAAACAGTTGATAATATTTATTGTTTAGCCACCTGAACCTGGAATGTTTTTATAGGAAGGTTTATAATTATGACTCATTTTTTAAGTCATAGAAAAATTGTGGTTTCTATATCAGTGTTTAATCATTGTGGTAATGTGTACTTCTATACAAATTTGACCATTTCATTAAAAATGTACTAACATGAATTTGTTTATGATTTTATGTGATATTTTAATGACTGTAATTAATTTTTTTACTGATTCCTATTTTATTTTATTATTGTTTATTTGTGTTCTCACCCCTTTTACCCTATATTGGTTGCAACAAGTGTCATTAAATTAGTTCTACTTTAATTGATTTTTATGATTATCTCAATTAGTAATTATCCTTTTTATTCATAAGGTTGCTCTGAGTTGGAATTGATTTGATAGCAATGAGTTTGGTTATTTTTCAAATATTTATTTTAATATTTTCAGCTTTATAAAAATTTTTCTGTTCTCTGTTTATCTGGGTTTTTTTTTTCATTTTTCAAATTGTTATCTTTAATATTTAGTTAAAGGGACTTCAAACTTTTTTTTCTGGCATAGGCATTTAATGTTATATTTCTGTCCAAGCACAAGTCTTAATATACAATACTTGTGTTATTTATTTTCTAATTTAAAATATGACTTATTGCCTTATTGCACGGATCATTCAAAGTGCTTCATTTTTGTAACCTTCCAAATGTTTTGAGACTTCCTGTTACCCTTTAGTCGTTACTTTCTGGATCAATTTCATTGAACTCAAAATACATGCTACAGGATTTCAATTCTTTGAAAGCTCTGAAACTTGCATTATTTTTCAAAATATTAACAATCCCATTCTCTGATACTCTTCTCTGTGGTAAAATCCCCCTACACCATTGATGACAACCCCTGGTGAAGTATGTGTTCTGCCACTAGCTGAAAGGTTGCCTTTGGAAGCCTCCAGTTGCTCCACAAGGAAAAGATGTGGCAGTTAGCTTCCATAGAAACCACCACCCTGGAGCCCACATGGGGTAGTTTCACTCTGCTACATAGGCTCACTACACATTGCATTTAACTCAATGGCACACCACATTGCCATTCGTGCCAGTCTTAGCCCTGTAACTGGCATTTTTCCAAAGAAATGTGAGTTGATAAACCTCTAAGGAGCCAGGTTCCTCTGTAAAAAAGGAAGTGTCAGGCTAGCTCATGACCCAAAGCAGATTTTGAGAAGAACCTAAGGCCAGCTCAATGACACTGAGGTGGGTTGTGACAGCATCAAAATCTAAAGGGATCAACTGACTCTAGGATTTAAAGCAGAAAACAAAGCCCGCACGGCCACTGAGTCCATTTTGATGCCTTGTGGCCCAGTGGGACAGGAGAGAACTATTCCTAGGGGACCCCAAGTCTCTTTACGAGAGTAGAAAACTTCATCATTCTGCCAAGGAGTGAGTGGCTTGTAGTTTCAAGGGCAGGCTTTGTGGTTAGCAGTCCAAGGAATAATTCCTGCAGCATAATTTTAAGTAGGATAATTTTTTTAAAAATGAACTCACTGCCACTCAGTCAATGCTGACTTAGAGAGACCCCTTGTGGGTTTCTGGGACTCAATATAATTATTGACGGGAGTAGAATGCCAGTCTTTCTCCCGTAGAGCTGCTGGCACTTTCAAACTGCCAACCAGGAGGATCAAAGCCCAGTTGGTAACCACTACCCCACCAGGACTCCTCAAGTTTGGATCACCCTCAATCACCAACCCCTCCTGACATTCCGACTTTTGTGCAATTCTTCTCCTAGCAAATTTAGTGTCTTGACCCTCCACCATTCCAACTGAATGCTAATATATATGTATATATGTAGATAATGTCATTTCTCAGATGCGTCAACAGAAAGACTAGGGCATCCATTTTGGCTCCCATGTCTTAATCTCTGTGTTCTCTTATGCCCTTCCAATCTTCTGTTCCGCATCCCCCTCTTTCTCTCTCACTTTTTTCATCATATCATTTGGAAAATCAGGAATTCTGTACAGAGATCCTCACTATGAAAGGCTACATAAGGCAAGTTAGCAACTCCATTAGTGAACTGGAAAGGGGATTCTCCAAACCCACTTGAACCTTATGATGATTGCAACCTCAAAAAATTACCTTGATTGCAGACGATTGTTAGAGAGGACCCGAAACCTAACTAGACTGAGGTGAATTATCTTGGAATCACACACACCCTCCAAGTCTTGCCAATGCTGTCGCTCTGGTCCTATTTTGAGGGCTGCCTTGTGAGAGACGCTGAGTCAGAGATTCTCAAGTAACCTATGTCAAGACTTTCGACTCACACAAACTGGACCATAATCAATATTGAGAATTTGCAGTCACAAAACTTCAGGAGAGTTTGTAACAGAGTAGTCTAGTATACCCAACCTAGCCTAAATATGTCCATATTCTTGCACGATGGATTCTAGTTCATATACCTTACAAATGTTTACTGTGGGCTCAAAGAACATGTACACATTCTTTACTTTTTGATTGATTTTTGAATCTATAGGGATAAAAACTACACTTTTCAAGTGTTGCTTCCATCCTATTCCTTCTTTTTACCTTTGGGGATTCGAATAAAATATTTTCTCATTTTTGCTTTTCCTTGATCAAACCTTGATGGTTTTTCATGTATTACCATTTAATGCAATACTTCTCTATTCTGCTGTGTCTAAGCTGTTCTTCAACCCATCCACTAAAAGTTAAATGCCATTTAGCTTCAGAATTCTCATGTGACTGATAATTCTAATATCTCAAACCCATGATAATCTGTTTTTTACCAAATGTTCTATGGTCAGCCCATCTCATATATCCATGTCTAAAAAAATTTTGAGTTCTTGACAATATGACTACAAAGTGGCATTTAGAAATAAGAGTATATTTTCATAGAGGTTTGCTCCTTTCAAAAATCTGGGGACTCTAAGAAGAAAAGTCTTGTGATCCTTGAGTCTATTCCAACCCATCTGTGACAGGACAGTCCTGACAGCATTCCCATGGGTTTTCAATGACTGAGTTTTCGGAAATAGATCATTAGGAATTTCTTTCAAAACAGTTTTTGGTGGACTTGAAGCTCCAAGATTTGCAGTTAGTACCCAACAACACTAGCCGTTGCATTATCCAGTGTCTCTTGGAGACACTAACATTCTGGGAATTAATCCAATGTCAGTAACTGAGGTGCAGTATTCACAAAGGCATATCTTCTCATTTGTAGTCTGCAGGGACCCAACCCAAAGCCAAGATGCTTTCTACACCACCATTCTGGACCTATGTTTTACCTACAAAAAAGACTTAGCTTATCACCTTTTCAGACACTCTCTTATGAATTGGCATTTGTTCTTTGAATAAAAAATGGCTAGTAGCCAATGTTAATTTTTCAAACTCTCTTATTTTCTTAATCCATATACCTGGGATATTCACTATCTTTTTGGCAACCTGGTACTTCCAGAAAAATCTTATTTCCAGCATTTCCTCTTCTTTATAATGGAAAGGCCTTTGCAGAAGGCTGTCATCTTTAAAATTGAAGGTGTAAGCCTAGTTTCATTGGCAGAATAGTCTCAATAATTACACTTGGACAGCTACTCGCTGTCTGGTTGCTGCCATCAAGTGAGATTAGTTTATATAAAAGAATTCTGTACATTGGAATATCCCATGATGTATATATTATGATTCATAATTATAGGCATAGTATAAATAAAGTGTACTACCATTTAGGAGACGTTATTGTGTCCTGAAGACAGCATAAGCTGTCAACAGATGTTTGTTAAAATTGCTTGCATGAAGTATCATTTTATACAGTGAACGAATATAAAATTATATTGATACTACACATGTGCTTTAAATTACGTTGTTGAAACAAAAAAACTATTGTATCAAGGGCTTTGGTTATAGGAAACAAAATAATAACTCTGATTAAGTCAGAAATGGGGGTACTTTAAAGGAAGGATTATGGGAAATTCACGAAATGGAGGGAGCAAAGGAACATTAGCTATTAAGTATGCAGGAAACACACCAGTGTTGTTATCTCAGCAGCAAGGACTTGGACTGTGTTTTTGGAAGATGCACATTAGATGACCCAGCTCCAGCCACTTCCTACCTCCTTGGGATTTGCCTCAAGATTCAGCTCTAGAGCTTCTGCTTGCCTTGACTCTATCTTAATGACAAAGTGAACTGGTTGGAAAGTCAGGATTCTGACTCTGTGGTTTAGCTAACCAGGTGTGGGTAGACATGTTAGTTCACCTCTCTGGGCTTCAAATTACTTATCTGTTACTTTTTTTCCCCATTTTGGTAAGTGTCACATTTGTTGGTTGTAAATGCCATTGAGTTGATTGTAGCTCATACGAACATTTTAGGCAGAGTATAAGTGTCCTATAGCGTTTCCTGGGCTGAAATCATTACAGGCATCATCGGTCAGGTGTTACAGTCTTTCCGGAAAGGATGTGTTTGTCAGGGTTAAACTAGGGGCTAGAAATAATATGAATGCTTCAACAAGCAAAATGCATTACAAAGAGGTCATTGAATGTAAAGTTGCTAATAAGGAACTAAAACAGAAAGAAGAAGGGATCAGGAAGGCATGACAGAGCTAGTCCCTCCAGGAAACAGCTACAACCATTAGGACTGAGCAGCAAGAGGAAGAGACTAGATTTGGTAAAATTTAAGTGTTTGGATAGGGGATCTCAGGAAGGTATACCTAATACCTCTGAGAAGAACTGTTTGCTCTAGTGCTGTTAGTGGTTATGAGCTCTGAGGAGTTCTGTGGGGCAAGTGTCCAGGTGTCTGAAAACAAAGTACCAGTAGGATAATGCTGGTCCCTCTAAGGCAGGGGATAATGAAGCTGGTCCCAAAAATTAGACCCTGATCTGGAAGGGAAATCTCACTATCAGGGTGAAAAAGCAATGCTGGGGTGGTACTTACAGAAAGCACATGGATAGGGAGGAACTAGTGTTCTTTCACACACTATTGGCAGAGTTTTAAACCAGCCAGTATAACAGAAATGTACTTAACAAGGTCCAGACAAGATGAGTTTAAAGTTGAGAGACCATAGGGTCAGAGATTAGCACATGATGTTATCTGATATTATTTCTAACTACCTACCTACCTATAAAAGTCCATGTGTAGCACAGATTGTTTGGGATTAATGCCACGTTAAAAAGTTAACAATTGAAACCCACTAGTGGTACAGAGTAAGAAAGGTCTGGTGATGGGCTTCTGTAAAATATTCATCGAAGAAAACGCCATGGAGCAATTCTACTCTGCAACGCATTTGGTAACCATTAGTTGGAATTGAATTCACACCAAGGCTACATAACTAAACACATAAGCACATAATATGTATGTATGTATTTGGTGCTCAGGGAAGCCACAGTCAAGAAAGCAAACTATGTGTTATATATGACAAATGTGTTGTCCACAACCTCTTTAAAGTATTGAAGAACAAGGATATCAATTTGAGGAGTAAGATGTACCTGGCCCAAAGCACAGCATTCTTAATTGTTCCATATACATGAGAATGTTGGACAATGAATAAGGAAGACTATAAAATAATGGATGCATTTGAGTTCTGATTCTGGCAGAAATATCTAAAGCACCTTGGACTGTCAGAAGAACAAACAAATCTGTCTTGGAAGAAGTATAGTTAAACTATTCCTTAGAAGCAAGGATGGAGACACTTCTTCTCACCTACTTTGGACATATTGTCAGATTGACTAGTCCCTGAAAAAGTAAATCCTACTTAATAAAGTAGACAGAACAAAAAGAAAACCCTCAGCGATATGAATTAACACAGTCACTACAACGAAGGCACAAACATAACAAAATTGTGAGCAGAGACCAGTGCTTCGTCCTTAGGGTTGCTCTGAATTAGAACTGGCTCAATGACATACAACAACAGCAGTGGCATCCTTTGTAAGGCTGGGACCAGTGCAATGTACGAAAAATGGGCCCTTATGTAACCCAAACACACACACTCCAAAGTTCTGGGAAAAATGGAAACAGACAAAACTGAGAAAGATAAACTTTATTTCAACAAAAGCACCATAAAACTCAAGAAACATTTACTAGTCTTTGGGTCTGTCCTTAAAGAACTGGAAGTCTGATGATCCTAGGAATTTAACCAAGTCAATGCAACCATTTTACATTATTAACTGAAGAAAAATAGGTGGAGTGCAAATGTTACTTTTTAATTTTGCTTTTGGGGGTGTGCTCTCTTTTAAGATTTTGAAGTAAAGAAGTCAAATTAGGCCTGTTCACTGAATGTTAATGATTTTTCCATCTAAGTTGTCATGAACTTGCTTTTGTTGTATAATACTGGAATATTTTTATGATGAGAAAGGATCATCTGATGCAACTTCATCGCACATTTTCGATGAAAATTTTGGCTAGCTTTCTCAAAACACTTAAAATAAGCAAATTTTATTGTTCATTGGCATTTCAGGATGTCAAAAAACAGAATATTTGGGATATCCTAAAGATTGCTAGCATACATCAGATACATGCAAACTATAACAACCATGAGAAACCATCTAAAACCATTGAAGATAGTTCAAATAAAAAAAGCAGAGAGCAGCAACTGTTGGAGGGTATGTAGTGAGGAACTCTCCTCCACTGCTGGTCATCATGTAGATATGTACAGGCCCTGGGGGAAGTGATCTGGAGATATTTAAAGCAAATGGAAATTGAACTACCTATGACCCAGCTATCCTTCCACTGAGCATATATCAAGAAGAAGTAAGAAATAAACCATGACCATTCACCAATTGTCTGTGCTCCAGTGTGTATTGAGGCACAATTCACAATCGCAGAGAATTAGAAACCGCCTGAACTTCCTTCGATAGCTAGAAGAGGGGATTACAAAACTCTGGCACATGCACACAATGGAGTACTATACACCACGGAGAAGCACTGATGATCATATGAAGCACATCCTTACATGGAAAGAGTTGGAGGAAATTATGCTAAGCGAAGTCAATCAATCACAAAAGAACAAGTATAACATGAGTGCCCTGAGGTAACTATAATCAACATGGGAGAAAAACCACTTATTTCATACTACACAGGGAGTTAGTCCATCTGAACACCCCACATTGGGGGAGAACCAAGAAGGGAGCATAAGCAACAGGAGCAAAGCCAAGCCAGAAAGTCCCTGGGGAACCCCCCAAATAAACTTCAGACTAGCAGAGGCAGTCCCTGGCACTCCCCAAGATCAGTGGGGATATAGTCAAACAGATCAGCGGAGAGGCCTGCCTGGAATTATGTATGCTTTTTTGTTTATTTTTTGCTAATATCTCTTTTTTTCATTTTAACTTTTATTACCTTTTGTTTCATTTTGCTTGGTCTCTGGTATTGTTGGTTTACCTATGTATATAACATAGGCATGGGAAGGGAGAAAGGTGAAAGCAACAGAACAGGTGGTGCTGGGGGTACTTGTGGGGAGAAAGAGGTAAGGGAAGGGAGCGATGAACAATCAATGCTATAGACAAGGGAACAACTAGGGAATTAAAATCAACAATGAGAATATAGAGATCCTGGGGGTGTTAGAGCAACAGCAATTTAACTGAGAGGAATGAATAACAGGCAGAAGAAAGATGAGCATGATAGTGGGGCAGGAGGAGGGTAAAAGGAAACAGAGGGAAGACCTGAGAAGAAAAATTAGAGATAGAGGTATAAATATAGGTATGTACATAAGAAAACACATTAATTCATAATAATGGAGGTATTGGCCTATGCATATATATTTATATAGTAATACACTGAGGAAGTAGATGGACTTCATGCCTCTGCTCATGTCCTCCTTCAATGCAAGAAGACTTTCTTCTAAAAGCTTGGAATTCTGTGATGCTGACCCTCCCAGAACAATCACTGAAGACAAAATGGGTGCATACACAAATGTGATGAAAAAAAGCAGATGGTGTTTGACTATCAAAAGATATAATGTCTGGGGTCTTAAAGGCTTGAACTTAAACAAGCATCCATCTAGCAGAGAAGCAAGAAACCCACATGGAAGAAGCATACCAGCCTGTGTGATCTTGAGGTGGTGGCGGATTGTGTATCAGGCATTAGGAGACCCGAAATGAATGAACAAACAAACTAAAAAATATATTGTTGAGAATGCGGATGATTGAAGCAGAACCCAAAACTCATCTGTAGACAACGCGCTCACAGAAGGGCCACAAGTAAGGGATAAGTCAACCAGGGCTCAGTATAGCATTGATGAAACACATAACAGTCCTATGGTTCCTGGAGGCTTCCTCATCCCCCACTATCATGAACCCATCCTGCCTTTCACTGTAGGTTAGGCTGGAACATGTACATAGGCAGAGATAAGAAATAAGAGCTCACGACACATGGAACACAGGAACAGGAATGGAAGTAACGATACCAGGAGGGCAGGGGAAAGGTGGGGAAAGAATGAAAAGAAAAGGGAACCGCTCACAATGATCAACACATATCCAGCCCCCACCAATGCCTTCCAGAGAGACGAACAACAGAAACCATGGGGGAAGGGACATAGTGGTGAGTGTAAAATATGGACAAAATAATCATTCATAAGTTATCAAGAGGTTGCGGTGGTGGGGGGAGGAGAGAGGAAGAAAAGAGGTGCTCATACCAAGGGCTCAATAGAAAGCAAATATTTAGAAAATTATGATGGCAACATATGCCTAAATGTGTTTGATGCATTTGATGTGTGGATTGTTATAAGAGCAGTAAGATTCCCCAATAAAAGGATCTTTTAATTTAAAAAAATGCCAGCATTGTTTTGACTTGTCCCAACAACTCCTCTCTTTGACTGTGCTTCCTCTTGAGGATGGTGCTAATACAGGCTTGTCTGAGGACACGCATCAGGCTCTGGATCCCACTTTACAGACGTTCCCATTGAAAGATCGCCTCTTGTCGGCAGCTGACCTTATTGGCACCCACCATGTAGAGAAGTCGTGGAACTGCAACTTTTTCCATCAGAATTGAGTAGATTAACTAACTGAGATGCTTAACAACCGAAACAGAACCTATTGCTCTTGTTCAGTGCTGGTCTTCTTAAATTGGGATCAAGGTTTTCCTCAAAATGGACCTGGATGGTCTGAAGCTGTGGCTTCCTCCTCAGCCTCACCTTCTCCCTCCTGCAGAGGATTGTGAGCCTTTTATAGACTGTTGAGTGCTCTACAAAACTGCCCCAGTAAATGTTCTCAAAACGCCAGCCATGCACCCTTCTGCCATCCAAGCTTTGTCATGATTGGCTATCCTTGAACAAGGTTGAGAAGAAAACATATTGCTGTGATATATATATATATATATATATATATATATATGTGTGTGTGTGTGTGTGTGTGTGTGTGTGTATACAGAACTTGTTTTTTAAGTTATAGTCAAATATTCCACTTGTGGGAATGCTACAAGTTATATTTGCTATTGATTCTTAACTTTTTATTCTTAATTAGGTGGGTATTTATATATCACGTCCTCATTTTTGCACTCAGCACATAGCTTATCAAACCTCCTAGTAGCCTCCCTGCCTCTCTCCTTCTTGCCCATCTCCCTCTCATAGGCTGTTCTCTTCCCGTTTACCCAAGTTCACAGCTATCTCTCCTCCAGATGATCATGTCCCCTTCCCACCTTTTCTCTCCCACTGCTGGTAACTGTCAAAGTTTGTATCTTTTGATATGAAAACCTTTATCATTATTTTATAAAATGGTTCCATACAAAACTTATTCCTTTGTGATGGACTAACTTAACTACTTCACTCTGCATAATGTCCTCCAGATCTATCCATATTATGAGGTGTTTCCAAGTTTTATCACGGTTCGTGAACAGTGCTAGTAATCCGTTGCATATTTAAGTATCTACATTTATTTGCCCTGGTCTCCCACTGATGAGCATATAGCTTGTGTAGCAATAAACATGTGCATGCATACATCTGCTCACACTGCGCTCTTTATTTCCCACAGGCCTAGGACTAAGTAGAGGGAATTCTGGGTCCTATGGTATTTCCATACCTACCTGTTTAAGGAAGCACTATACAGTGGCTGCACGCTTTCACTGTCCCACCAACAGGGTCTCAGGGTTTTCATCACTCCAAGCCCTCTGCAGTATTTGTTATTTTCTATGTTCTTGATTTGCTATCAGTGCTAGGGTGAGCTGGTATTTCCTTATTAATGTGATTTGTATGTATTGAATGGCTATTGGTCAAGGTGGTTCTGAATTTGTGTGTCTTTACTTTCTTAGTATATTAAATTAGATCCTGTTCAGACATAGCATAACAAGCTAGTGTGAATGTATTTTGATAAAAGAAAAATTTGAAATGTATGCATAATTTTTTAATAATACACATCTCCCAAGAACTTTTGAAGTGTACACACATGTGCACATATGCGGAGAGAGAGGTGAGTAATGTCCAACTGCTATTAGACCATGCTTCCTTAACTCCAAGAGAAGCAAAGGGGTCAAGGGAGCATTCCTGTCTAGCAGCCCCCTTTCCTTCCCTGTTACCTGGCTTCATTCAGTCAGTCAGCAGCTCCTTTACTTCTGCGACAGGTCAGGATCTGTCTTGGTTTTTCCACTCCTGCCAAGGGGCTGACAGTGCCTACCTAGTTTGATGGATGTCACATGGTGGTAGGGAATGCACATTATTAGAAAACAAAAGCAGAACTGTACCTCCAGCCTTCCTCTACCAGGAGTACTCACATAGCCCTTGATGTCACCAGGTCACATGTACTAACACTCTCTCCCTCCAACCCTGTATACTCACACATGTTCACAGCCCAGTCAGAATGGCTGGCCTTCTATAGACAGTAGATATCCCTCTCCGATTTTGTCCTCAGGACTCCCATACAAGTTGAAATCCAATAGGCTTTACAGGAATTTAGCTAGAGACATACAGTGACATCCTGTATATACTATTGTGTTTCCACAATGTTCAATAATGTCCCATTTCACAGTGAGTATCATGAACATTCTGTGACATATATCTTGATATATGTTACACACTTTAGGCATATCTGTGCTGGGGAGGGAGGTGTTTATGCACATCAACCAGAACCCCAGAAACACACTCATTTGAAAAGAGGTGATTCTTACTGGAAGGTTTAGAGAAGAAATATTGGCCCCAAATCAGTCAAAATAATAATGATTTTAATTCTAACCTATTGATAGTAGGCTCATTCAGGTCATGCAGAAACACTAAGAAAGGGCTAACATTTATGAGCAATTATGAGTCTTCAAATGTTTACTATATGAAATCTCATTTGTACACCCCTGCAAATAAAATCCGTCTGCAAGGAGGTTACTTTATCCATGTAGGTGCAGAGATGAAAAACCTGAGAGTCCTCATGATGGATGACTTTCCCAGGGTTCCAGTTAGTAAATGACAAGGACAGAATGAAATCCCATGGGTCTAACTTCAAAGATCCACTTTCTACAGCCTTCGACTTCCTGACATTTTCTCCGGGTTCTAGTAGAGATGGAGAGGAGAAACACTTTTAACATTTTACATGCAAAGAGCACAGTAAATGATAGCTTACACTACTAGAGCGTACACGGATAACTTCCTAGAATTGCCAACCTTAAAATTCCGTCATTTAAAAACTTTATAATATATAGCCAATGAATATGGCTGAGATTCTGATAAACATATATGTCTGCTTGTTATGACAGATGGCATCTCTACCTAGAGACAAAATAATAGCTGTGGATCCGGTCAAGAAAAGTCTACACTCATGCTACTCCAGGACTGGCTTACAGACTAGGCTAGTCTGGTAGCTCTTTCTAGTTCAGTGGAAGAAAATGAAAGAAATGGTGATGAAGCATTCAGAAACCGCACAGTAACTTAACATTGACAAGACACCAAGTGTGTAACAGGAAGACTCTTCTCAATAGCCATCAATTTCCGTGGACTTGGATGTTGCTGAGCTCCTGCCCAGAGCCACAAGTGAATCACTGCCTGCCTCTCAGAGCCATGACAGCAGCACTCAGGAGATCATGGATCCAGCACCTGTGGGGAATTGTAAAGGTGCATCTTTCACAGACAAACCTTTCTTTTCTTTTAGATCATTTTACCGGGGCTCTCACAGAGCCTATCTGAATCCTCACATCTGTGCATTGGATCAAGCACATGTGTACATATGTTGCCATCGATAATTTTCCTTAGATTTTCTTTCTTCTTGAGTCCTTGGGCTCAGTTCTTTTTTTTTTTCTTTTCTTTTCTTTTTTTTTTTGAGAAGCAACAATTTCTACACCACTCCTCTCATTTCCTGTGGTACCCTGGTGTGGTGCACATGCTTTCCTTCTCCACTGAAATCACTATCACCTGGTGCTTTGCTGACTCTTAGACACAGACGTAGACACAGACGCTAAGTTGAGAGGTCTCAGAGACCTGTGCAAGGCACCAGCTTCTGTGACTGCCCCTTGACAAAGTCTTGACATGAATGCCAGAAACAGCTCTCAGAGGTGTGTGGAAGCTAATATGTCCCAGGACAGATGTCTTCCTCCAACCCCGATGCCACACTCCTCATGAAATTTAGCTTCCTTGATGATGTGCTTGGCATATAGAAAGGACAAGGATGGTGAGAGGATACAACCCTGAGATACCTTTCCCAATTGTAAAACATGCAATAGATCCTGATTCTGTGCAAACCACTGCGTGAGTTCTGAATGAGCACAATAGTGTTTTGAAATTCCCGTTCTCAAGTGTATCTACAGTTTACTGTGGTCCACTAAGTATACTGCCTTTGCATAGTCAGTGAAACTCAAGGAAACAACTTTCTGATAGTCTCTGTGTTGAACTCCAATCCATCTGACATAAGCAAAGCTTTCCCTTGTTCCATGTCCTCTTCCGAATCCAACCTGAACTTGTGGCAGTCCCTGTCAATGTGCTGCTGCAACCATTGATGGATGATTTTAAATAAAATTTTCCTTGCGTGTGATATCAATGATGTCATCCTACAGTGTGAACATTCTGTTGAGTCACCTTTCTTTGGCATGGCCGTTAGCTGTCCAGGTAAGTGTCTTCCAAATTCCCTGCCATAGATGAGGGGTGCCTCCGGTGTTTGCTCTGCTTTCAGAAACATACATCAATTTCTGTAGCCTTGTTTTGGCTAATTCACTCAGTGCAGCTTGAACGTCTTCCATTAGCAATATTGATTCCTCCTCGTGCACTATCCTCTGAAATGAGGGCCTGGCAACTAGTCATTTCTGGTACAATAACTCTGTGTATTCTTTCCATCTTCTCTTGCACCATTCAATATTGAGCCCATAGGATCTTTAAAAATTGTAATTCGAGGCTTGGTTTTTTTCTTGAGTTCTTTCAGTTTCAGATATGCCGAGCATGATCTTCCCTTTTGATTTTCTAATTTTAGGCCCTTGCCTATTTCGTTTTAATACTTGTTTTCTCAAGCTGGCCTATGAAATTTTCTTTCTTTTTTTTGGGGGGGGGGGCGCATCACTGCTCTCGGTGGTGGGAGTAGGAGGCCCAGCCCCACTGCTGGAATTGAACCTCCGTCCCAGTGGGCCGCAGTCCCGTGCACAACCACTACGCCACTGGGGCTCAGCCCAGAATTTTCTATTCAGTTTTTTTTTACTCAATCCTTTCTTTCAGCTGCCTTTGCTACTCTATGATAAATACCAAGGTTTAGAGGCCCTTCAGACATCCACTTTGAGCAGGATTGGAGGAAAGTTTACTAACCAACTGTAGTCTACAAATGACACAACCTTGCTTGCTAAAAGTGAGGAAGACTTAAAAAAAACCTTCTCATGACAAGCAATGATTGTAGCCGTTAGTATGGATTACAGCTCAATTGAAAGGAAACCAAAATCCTCACAACGGGACCAATAGGTAGCATCAAAATAAATGCTTTCAAGGATTTTGCCTTACTTGGACCCACAACCAATGCTCGTGGAAGCAGCAGTGAAGAGATCAAGAGAATTCTTTCTTTCAGTCAATCTGCTCCAGAAGACCTCTTTAGAATATTGAAGAACAAGAATGTTTCTTTGAGGACTGTGGTGCTGCAGACCCAAGCCATGGTATTCTCCATTGCATCACATGCATATCCAAGTTGGACGCTGATCAAGGAAGACTGTAGAATAATCAAAGCAATTGAATAGGGAAGACTATTGAAAGTACCATGGACTGCTAAAAGGACAAAGTTATCTATACTGGAAGAAGTAAGGCCAGTGTACTCTTCAAAAGCAATGATGGTGAGACTTCTTCTTATATACCTTGGACACATTGTCAGGAGAAACCAGTCCCTGGAGAAGGACAGTGTGTTTGAAAAAGTAGAGGGGTGGCAAAAGCCGAAAGATCCTCAAAAGATGGATTGACACTCTGGTAGCATCAATGGGCTTGGGCCAAAGAGAAATCATGAGAAGGGCCTAGGACGGTGCAATGCTTCACTCTGTTGTACAAGGTCACTATGGGTCAGGGCTAGCTCAATGGCACCTAAGAACAACAACAATAGGACAAATGTTAATAAATTGGAGGTGAGAGACTAAGCAGAACTGGAAGATAAATGCTTTTGTCTTTATATCTCTATGTCCATCTCCATGCACTGATTACCAGACAGTGGGGAATTATAAGCTAGGCTTGTTACAAAGCCATAGCCAGTCAGCAATAAAGTACCACACTCACTCATTTTCACTCGTCCTGCTTTCATGTTTCATGATCCCCCAGCACTCTAGCTATCTCGAGAGTAGAATTACCATTAAAGAATAAACAGCCAATCAAGGGAGACAAATCTTTGCTTCTGACTCTGTATCTACAGAACCTGGCCATGATATATACCACACCATGCTAAATGCATTCATGAAACGCAGCTCTGGTTCTCAAAGTTCCACCCTTCTCCCTGGATCAGTGGCAAATTTGTTGGAAAATCTAATGAAAATATGTGTAAAACAAAAAAATCAAGTCAACAGAAATGGTTCTAAGTATGGTGAGTCCTAACTGGGGTATGTTCAAGCCAGGGTACTCCAAGTTAGACATGGAAAACCTAATGAGAGAGAATTCTCTGCTGAAACTGATGGGGTTTCCGTGGATTGGAAATGACTTGATGGCAACTGTTTTGGAGTTTCTTTTGTTGTTTGTGTTTTTCTTTTTTTTTTTTTGGTGGGGGGCAACACTGCTCTCCAGTGGTGGGAATAGGAGGCCCAGCGTCACTGCTGGAATTGAACCTCTGTCCCAGTGGGTGTTTGTGTTTTTCTGTTGTCCATTTTATTTAGTTTACCTCTCATTGCGTCTTTTCTGGTTGTTATGCCTTCCGGCACAATGATCTAAAATAATTATCTCGATTTCTATAAAACGTATCAAAATTAGTTTTTGAACTTTTGCAACACATCTGGAAATACCTAGAACTCCCCTGAGCTGGCAACATTTTCCAAAGTTTAATACAGTTAGCTGTTCTGATCAGTAACCCCGGCTTCCCATGAAAGTTGCCAAGGGATGCTTTTAAAGCATAACTATTCCTGGGCGACAGACCAATGACCCTACTTTAGTTCACCTGAGGGTGGGATCTGGATAGTGTCTGCTTCAAAAGCTCTGTCAATAGTTTAATGTGTTGCGAGGCTTGAAAAACCCTTGGAGTCTAGCTCTGGACAATAGTGCTTTCTTCTCTGGGATCCCATAATCCCTTGAGCAAGCACACTCATTCAGCCATGTCGAAGGACAGCCACGACTACTTGCACCTCATAACAAGAGGAAGGAATTCTAGCAAAACTGCAGTCTAGAAGTTGTAGACCGCAGACAAGTGAAAGACCAATTAAACTTACTCTCAAACTGTGTTTCAGACAGATAAAGGACTTCAGCTGTTTCTCTAGCATGGTTCCTATGAGATTTTTATGGACTGCCTTTTCCCTATTCCAAGCTGTAGTGAGAGCAAACTTTGTCTTCAATAATGCCCATCCACAGGTTACAGCCCTGAAAGCGGCCGCATAGGAAGTGTCTGAACACGCGCACAGTATAGGAAATGTCGTGCTGCACATGACTTCCTGCCGCCTCTGCAGAGTCCAGAGGGACTTCCCAATGTGGGGACGAAGACATTGAAAATGCAAACACCTATGAAGGAGCACCCCAGCTTCTGCACCCCAGTGTTCAACCTGATCTTGTGGGTGCCTTGTGCTGAATTTTTTACATTTGGTTCTTTCCTTTTATCCCGTTAGCGAAAATCCCATTATCTCTAGCAGCTGTGGTGTGTCAAGAAAAGACATGAATTTTGTGTAACAACCAAAGGATCTGATACTTGTTTTTCTAGGTAGCCTCAGGCAAAACCATGTTCTCTCACTTTCTTCATTTATAATATAAAGACAATGTCTTGTGGAAAGAAGGACAAGAAACCTCTGATAGAAAAGAGGAAATCTCTACAGAACCAACAGAACATTATAATTATATAATTTTGGAAACACACATTGCCCCCACCCCTGCAAAAAAAAGGGGCACATCCATCACTCAGGTGTCAGTTTCAACTCACATCCTGGTGGCACTTAATTAAAGTAGATGACTGCTAACTGAAAGACTCAATTTGGTGTCAGTATTATGAAAGAGAGAGAGGGAGATTGAGATTGAGAGAAGTCTCCTCCCATATGGATTTCCAGCCTTGAAAAACCTACAGATGATACAATTCTACTCTGCCACGTGTGATCAGTATAAGTATGATGTTTCAAAGTCAGCCTGCACAGATATGCAAGCACACACACAATAGTACATACTTGCCACTAAAATATTGTTTTAAATGTATCTGTTTAGATAAATTCATAAAGAGAGAAAAAACCAGGAAGGAGATAGAAACTGCTTGTGTAAGCCTTGAAATTGATTTCAGAAGCATCAGAGCTCACTACAAAAGAACTTCACAGTTTAATTAGGATGGCTCCAATCCAGCATCTATATTTAGGATAAGCTGGAAATTACAGTGTAGAAATGAGAATCATCTAGCAAGAGGCTACACTGGGGGTGGGGCTGGGGAAACATGGACAAAACCTGCTTGCATAAAAATTCTCAATTTTTTTCCTTGGTCCTAAACTGAAACATCTCTAGGGATTTTATCTGTTCAATTGAGGAATTTGTTTTACAAAAATTCTCTGAGTAAAAACTTTTAAATCTGCCTTCCCACATATTCTCCAAAATCTCCTTAATACCTATAAGCTGCACTTAAGTGCAGATACATTTGGCATTTAGTACATAGCATATCAAAAACTCATTAAAATTCTGGATGTATGTAAACATATTTTTTACGATTAATATTTTGGCTCCCTGTTTTTTAAAGCGGTTGGCACAGTTCTCATGGCACAATATCATTAATTTCTTAAATATTCCTGTTTCCCTCTCATCATTGGTATATCATCAAATAAATAAGTTTAAACCCAAAATGTCACAGAAAGAGCCATATGATTGATTTTTTTAACTTCAGCAAATGTATGTTGTACAAGCGATATTGGCTGAGCGTACAGTACATTATTAGAGGAGCACGTGATTATTTATGAACACAATTATAGTTTTTGGATGTCAGACAAGGGCGTTTTTCTTCTTCCTCCTCCCCTCCCCCCTTTTATTTTCGGTGACCTGGGTCTGGGTTTAAATATGCTTGTCAGTAATTTCCCTAAAAGCAGTTCAAATGCTCTAAATAATATGCTCAAAATTGTTAAGAAAATAAATCGCTTAGGGAAGCTGACCTCATCAGCGAAGATGCTCTAATGCACAATGGTTATAAAAGCCATAGAGACTCCGAGAGAAATTATAATTGCTAGAGTAAAGTCTGAGATTCATTCAAATTAAAGTTACTTGCTTTGGCTGAAGGTTTAATTTTAAATTACGAGGAAGGAAATACTCCAGGTAAAACAGCTCTTATCCAATTTTAACTCACAAATAAATTGCAGATATCCACTTTAGCGCTCAAGGATGAAACTAGTCACATTTACTCGGCTACTTTCTCCTTTCCCCCTACTCCATTCTTCTTATTTTGGACCCCTCTCTTAATAATTCACATTTTTAAATGGCCTGAAATCCACTAAATCCCAACTTGGTAGAGTCTGTCTAGTTGAGTTCCTTTGCCCATGTTAGTTAATCATAACTGAAGAGCAGTGTACATCAGATCTGTACTCTGGTGGTGTAGTGATTATACTTTGGAAAGTTCAAAGCCAGCAGTTGCTCTGTGAGCACCCACAGTGGCAATTCTAACCTGCCCTATATAAGGTGGTATACACTCAATGGCAGTGAGATTGGTTTGGGTTGTGTGATGTAAAACAAGTGTTTTCGGGATTGCTGTTCTCTTTCTACAGATAAATAAGCTGAGGTTAAACATGATTCAGGAAATGGCCAATAGAGTCTTAACATAGAACCCACTTCCAAACTGGCATTGTTATTCTCTCAGCTGAGCTTGTCACTGATTTAAGTCTCTGATGAAGCCATTTTAAAAAGACATCTGAGAGAGTAACAATTGATTGTGCCAACCTGGCTGATAAACACATGTGGAATAAATTGAAGGGCAGAGAAATAAATGGCTCTGTGGGTTTCACCTTTCTAGTTTTGGGGTCTCTTGCTTTCTGATGATTGAACCAGAGTGCAGCTGTCTTAGCCAGTTCCATGCTTCAGCTGGCAAGGCTCAATTCTTGCAAGTCATACTCGAGAAGAAGCCACCTGGTCGTCGCTGGATGCAGCCTTGGCTGCTGGGGCAGCCGTGTGGAGACCCCTGCCAGTGTTGAGATGCTGGCATGCTCACTGATTCAGTTTTCCTCCTGCAGTCAGCATCACTGTGGGTATTTTGTGAGAATGAGGAGGTCTTTGAAGATCAGTGTCAGACATATGGGCTACTGTTGGACTTACGGGCTTGGACTGGATGGATTTGGGATGTTTTCTTAATGTACATGCACCCCTTAAATAAAACTCTTTCTTATACATAGGAGTTTCTGTGGACCTATTTCTCTAGTTCACCTGGACTGACATAGATGTAATTAACTGATTCAAAAGTTGCCTGTTATTTGCATGGAGACATTAGTTCTTCCAGATTCCCAGAAAACAATTTATTACCTGAAAGGGAAATCAAGAGAGCTACTTGGTAGTCTTTAACCACACTGCAATACCACTCCACACCTATTAGGACACATATTACATGGGTCTATCGGTCTGAATTGACAAATCCCCTGGAATAGGTCTCTGTCTGCAATACACTCAAGCAAGTCTGAGACTTCCACTTACCTTAATGTAGGACATCCAGGAAATCAACCAAATAAGCTATTGGATTCCCTCAAACAACCCTTTATGCTGAAACAATAAAAAAAGAATCTGTGTTTTGTGGGCCCATATAGAAAACCTTAGATGGATACAATCATATATTCCTTTCTCCATTATCCTACACTATTAATAAGCAACCCCATTTGTATTCTCTAGGTGGCCATGTGAACATAATGGAAAACCTTTTTTTCAGAGTTCAGTGTGCTTCTTCCTGGTCACCATTTTGAACGTGCCTTTGGATACCTAAGCTAGCAAAGATCTAGAAGTAATAATGAATGGTGACAGTATTTCCTGGGAAATCTTAGCAATATCCTTTAAGGCATCTATCTCAGGCATGGCTTCACAGACAGGTCCAGGCATCACATCCCTGTACAGTTTGGTTAATCTCAGATGGAGTTGGAGGGAACAATGCTTTTTACTGAAAATGGAATAATCTCTTCAGGTGGTAGGGGTAGCGCTATTGACTGAAGTGATTTAATGGAATCTGGGGTTTCACTGTTGCCATTTTCCCAATTATCTGACAATCCATCTCACCCCAAGTTCCAGAGTCCCATTTATGCCCTCAGTTTAACATCAGATCCTATTTTAAATTGGAAATTCAGTGGGCTTTATAATCCAGACTTTCTTCTGATAAGAGTCTGGGCTTGGCTTCAGCATATCAGCTCTGTGACATTAAGAATCAAGACTTGCCTTCTTGACACATGTGAAAATTTTGAGACTGTTTTATGGCACTTGACCTATGCCTCCAAAGACCTGAGCATCTTTCTTTCCTTTACCACTTTTTCTATTTTAAGCAGTACGAACCAGCCATTTTCCCTATCCTGATGGAATTATTGAAAAATGCCAAACACCTGATCTCACAAATCCTTAAATCTCACCTATGCACCATTTACTGGAGTTAATATTTGGGGTATGAACATTGCCAGTACTTGCCATGGATTAATAACATTGTGTCAGTCCGGGTAGAGTAGAGGAACAAATTTCATAGACATGCATATGGATAGAAAGGAATGGTTTATGTACAAAAGGAATGGAACACTGAGAAAGCATCCCAACCCAGTCCAGTTCAAAGGCATAAGTCCGATATTAGCCCATATGCCTGATACCAGTCTATAATGTCGCCTTCTGACTCACAAAGTCACAGGTCAGTGGGTGCAGAATCCCAGCACTGGCAGGGGTCTCCCCATGGCTCCTCGCTTCCAGGGTGGCATCCAGTGGTGGCAGAAGCAACTCGTAGCTGGCAGGGGTCCCCATATGGCCTCTCCAGCTTCAGAGGTCTGGCTCCATCAGGACAAAGCTGTGTGGCTCCTCCTCCAGCCCTTCAGACACTGCTATCTTTTCTTGTCCATGATTCATCGTCTCTGAGATTAATTCCCAACAACTGGGGAGATAGCTTCTCATCTTCACGAGGGAAATATTGTGAGATTTCCCAGACGTATCAGGAGAAAGCCATGCCCACACGAAGGCCTCGTTGGTTCCTCAATGGCCATCTCCAGATTAACAGGCTAGACTCCACCCCAACATCTCAATCATGAAATTAACCAAAGCATATGACTGCCACAAGCACCCTCTGTACTAACAATGGCAGACTTATTCATACAAACAGAGGCAGAGCGAATGGAGGGAGTTTTATAAGTACCATGAAGAGTCATCGGACTTGAGAACAAATTTTAAAAGCTCATCTTTTTTTCTTTCTCTAAGGCCACTCTTGGTACTGAGTGTGTTTGAATGGTTCTTTACAGAAACAAAATCAGTGGGGGGGATATACGTTTTTTTCAAGTTTTTTTTCCCAGATGTTAAGCCTAAGGCTTATCCTGACTCTCCTAATTTCTGGGGCTGATGAACAGAGAAGCAGGGCGATAAAATAGATGATCATGGCTGGTAGATGCAGAGACACTCAGACAGGCTCTGATGGCAGTGCAGCGGGCCATGGGCTCAGTCCCAAAAACCAGATATCCTTGAGCTAGATGCAGACTCTAAACTAACAAGAAGTAAAAACACTTTCCATAGCATTTACATCTATAGGAGTAAAAATGTCCTCCAATTGAACCCCATCCTAATCTTCTTTCAACTTGTTGGCTACTCATAGCAAATATCACCATGGAGTTGACCCCACTGTGCAATGTTATATCATGGGGGTTTGGTAGGTCCAAACAGAGAGACCAATGAGAATATGGGCAATGTCAATCTGACATAGAACCTATCACAGCTTTTATAAAAAATAAATAAGTCTACCCATAGGTGAATAGATAAACAACTATGATACATTCATACAAAAGAATACTATGCAACGTTAAGGAATAAAGAAGAATTTGAAAAGCACCTCATAACCTAGAAGAAGCTAAAGGACATTATTCTGAATGAGGAATAAATTCATCACATTTTTCCATCAAACTGTCTACGGTTATATACATCCTGAATGCCTTGTTTCTTACTTTAATCCAAATTGAAAAGTCTCAATTTCAAACCAATAAACCTCCACTTACTTCTTTATCAATCCATTGGGAAGAGATTTGATGATTCCTTAAGAAGGAATACACACAAGTGGGCCACTTGTTTGACCAAAGATATTGGCAATCTTTATTATTGCCACCATGCTCTGTGCCAAAATAGATCAATTGTGGTGAGGAGGGTGGTGGAATGTGTTTGCCAATGGACAAAATGAGTGACTGGATTGAAGCTGTTCATTGTGCGTGTATGTATAGACATGTGTGGGGACCCAAAGACCCAGGGAAATGGAAAGGACTCATGTCAAGCAGCATCACAATCAATTGCCATGCTAAGATTGATCCGAGCAAAAAAAAAAAAAAAGGTTGGGACTACCACTGCTACCAGGTAGTTTTAGGGAGTTTTCTCGTGGAGAGTTGAAAGGAATCTCTTCTTGCTAATTATCAGCATTTAATAAAGTCTGAAACCAAACCCTCCATTTGGATGCTAAATGACACTCCAAAACCCAATCTCCCTGCCATTAAGTTCATCTTGATTCATAGCAACCTTACAAGAGAAAAGATAACTGCCCCAGGGAGTTTCCAACCGATATCTCTGTTTGGGAGTAGAAAGCTTTGTCTTTCTTCTCAAGAGTGGCGGGTGGTTTTGAACTGCAACCCTTGAAGTTGGCAGCCCAAAGCATAACCACTGTGCTGCCAAGGCTCCTCACTTAAAGGGTTCAATTCACACTGTTCAGAATATGAGAATCTTCAGGATGAAACCAAAACAAATCCTTGCTTCCACAAGTTAATGGTAGAAAGGGAAAAAGGAAGTAGGAAAGGAAGAGAGGTGACACAACTTGCATAAAGATAGACCAATGTAATGCAAACTGGGTATATCCTACAGGAATTTTTCAAAAAAGCCAACTGCTCTCCTAGTCCCCATCCTGTGCTGCTCAAACCTATACTGACAACAGTATCGACGTGTCCATTCAGATCCATGCCTGCAGATGTGTTTCCATCTAGATAGATAGAGATAACCAGAGGAAAACATTGTGTGTTATGTGTTCTCTAATATAATAGAGAAAAGCTTCTATGCATGGAGAAAAGCTATACTATAATCATGTATGGTATTATCAGTATTATTTGTTTGTTTAGGATATTTCTTTTAGCCCTAGAGATTGAGCTAGATGTTAATAGTGTCACTCACCACCATGGAGTCTTTTCTGATTCCCAGTGATCCTCTAGGACAAGGTGGAACCCCTGCATCTTTCATGGACTATAATTCTTTCTCCTTCACAGCCTCTGGTCATTTCAAAGTATTCACCCTGGTGTTTAGCAACATGTTACCATTGCACTATAGAATCTCCCTAGATAATAATAGAGTCCTCATAGAAAAGTCAAAAGAGATGATCTGTGTTGTTTCTGGGTCCCTGGTATTCTTAGGCCTAATCATGCACTAATTTAAAAATCTTTTTATTGGAATCTCATATAACTCATCCCAATCCATACATCTTTGCATTGTGTCAAGCACACTAGTACATTTGTGGCATCATCATTCTCAAAACATTGGCCTTCTACTTGAGCCCCTGGTAGGAACTCCCCATTTTTCTCCTCCCTCTTCGACCCCCTCCCACATGAACCTTTGATAATTTATAAATTATTATTATTTTGTAATATCTTACACTGTCTGATGCACTATATGATGACTGTATGGCACTACATATGTCCAGTGTCGTTACTCACTTAGCTTTCAAACAAGTCCATGGGGTAGGTATTCTTATGACCTCCATTTTGCAGAGACGGAAAATGAGACCCAAAGAAGATAACTTGTCAAATATCACCCAGGTCTCATGAGACTTAATCATTAAAGAATGGTCACTTTCTGAACTGTGATTCATTGATTGCCCATTTTTCTTTTTTTCCTGGTAATAATTGTGGCAATCCCATGCCCTGGTGCCAATTTGACTAAGAGTGTGGGGGTGGAGTTTAGCCTGTCAATCTGGAGATAGCCATTGAGACTTCTGTGTGGGCATGGCCTTCAGCTGGTTTTTAAGTGTTCCTTTTCAAAGTCATATTTCCTATACTCTTAACTTCTGAGCACTGTTAACCTGAAAAGAAAGAAAGAAAGAAAGACCCTAAACAGAGTACCTTGTGCTAAGTCAACTTTATGACAGCCAAAACCTATATTCTAGTTCATATGAATGCCTATCATTTCCAGGAGCTGAAATTCAAATCAATCAATTGATTTTCCCAGAAAAAGAAATATAAGTTAGCCAATCAGGACTTGATGAATGAGTTTAACTTGGTTAAAAAAAAAATCCCTGGGTTGAGCCCCGGTGGGGTAGTGGTTGTGCACGGGACTGTGGCCCACTGGGACAGAGGTTCAATTCCAGCAGTGGGGCTGGGCCTCCTACTCCCACCACCGGAGAGCAGTGATGTCAAAAAAAAAAATCCCTTCTTAAGCCCAAATAAGGAAAGAAAATACCAGTTAATCAATCCTCAAATTTCCCAATGGCTCTTCCTTTCTCTCCTGTGTCTGCTTGTACTACCCTCTGGAACTCTTGCCTGACTTTTACAACAGATATGCCTGAGATCATAAATGGAAACAGAAGCTCATGAGTTCATACAGAAATGTAATAGTGGGCATATTTTGTTTATAGTGGTGCCTTTCTTACTCTTGTGTTCAGTCACTCTTAGTTCTCGCCTGTGTGAGGGGGGGAGATGTTGTTGTTTTCCACCAAAGACCAGAGCAGTTGTAGCTAAGTAACTTTGGGGTTGCAGAAGAAAAGCTAAAGAATGGCCATAACAGTAGCATGAGGAATTTCTCTCCTAGGAAGAAGAGTCCTTTAAGTTAGTAATAGGGCACTGAGTCATTGCAAGGGAAATAGGCACTTGTATCCCTTGCCCCCCACCCCGAGTCCACTCCGGTGATTACCCTGTGCCCTGCCAGGCCAGTGCAGGAATCTCATCCTGAGATGTCCATGTAGAGCAAGGGGAACCACTCAATACACATCTGCAAAGGAGCAACCTGGGTTGGTCCAAGACCTTGCCCCTCCTTATGCCTAGAGACTGTCTCATTTTCTAGTCAGGATGGTGAGCAAAGTTGAGCTCCCACCTGGAGGACATTAGCTATCTATAGGCTCTGGGAATCTGTATGGAAATGCACCCATAATGCAACTTCCGTTCTTTTCCTAAGTCATATTTTTGTTTTTACCCTTCATTCAGCAATAGAAATATCTGAAGCAATATGACCTCTGCTGACCACGAGGTCACCATAACAGTTCCTGGTAACAAAACACTGTCCATTAATCACCTTGACAGGAGCAATTACAAAGCAGACATTCGGCAAAAGAGTGTTCCGTGCTACGTCTGAACTAATGAGGGGATGGATAATTGGAAGCATTTTGGGGAAAACAAATATCATATCCTGATTCTCTTTAATTAGAAATAAAAGCAGGATTTCATTTCATTTATTCATTAAATAAATATTTATAATGTCTGTCACAATTGGAGACAAACACTTAAAGAATTAGCCTGCAGGCATAAAAGGATAGAGTAGCCTTTCAGCATTATGGGGAGCAATAGTAAGAAACACATTCAAGACCTGGTCCCCACTTCCAATTGGCTTGGGAAAACTAGAGATGGTAACAAAAGCCTATACAGGATAAGTACTCCGGGAATGACTGACACACATGGCAGCATACAAAGGTGGCAAAGGAAGAGACACCTGAAGCTTCAGAAAGGAGTTGCCACATGCCAGCGTTGAGATATCTGAGTCCCTGTGAGGAGAGGACAGCTCATGTAGAAAAGTTGAGACTTAAGATGAGAGTTGTCTGGTTTGGGGGGGGTGGGCAAAATTAAGGTAAAAAAGAAGTCAGTGCTGAGCCCGGGTAGTGTAGCGGTTGAGTGCAGTGCTTGGCTGTTCAAATCCAGCAACAGCTCTCCAGGAGGAAGGCTGGGCCTCCCACTCCCACCAGAAGGCAGTGATGCCTCCCCCCAAGAAAAAAACAAAACAAATAAAAAAGAAGTCAGAAAATAGCATGAGTTATATAGAATGAAACTAGATTATGAATGAACAATGTGCTCAAAAATCTCTAAGACTATGGGGTGAGTTAGAACAGGGTGAATAAAAGGAGGGTTCGAACAGAGGCAATTTCCTGTGAAGGACCATAGGTGTGTTTTTTTTTTTTTATGTTGGGGTAGACATCCTAGGTTTTGGATGTGCAGACACCAGGGTATGTCTCACCATCTCAGGATCTCAGTAGCAAGAATTATTACACATGGAGAATGGTCACTGCTGTGCCTCTGTTTCCATGATGTCTGATTCCAAGTCATTCTAATCCATTTTGATCTTTTTTGGGAATAACACGAGACTCCATGGTGGAGGAGAAGTCTAAACTCTGGGTCCACATTTGTGACCAGGTGGTTGTGCTGGTGACACTTATCTGTATGATGAATTTTGGAGAAAGGGAAATGGTGGTAATCTTGGTGATCACCAAGCATTATATATTGTAAATACCTTCCATGTGCCACATACTTTACTATGGGATGGTTAGGGTCCACATTCTCCCTGCATTTGTGGAACCTGGAATCTAGTGATGTAGTGTGAAGTCTACGAAATGAAGGCTTCAACCATTTGGCCATTTAAAGTGATAAAGGTGGGTAGGGGGAAGGTGTACAATTGAAAAAGTATGAGTCAGAGTTGGTTCAATAGCAAAAATTGCACATTTTATTGTTGTTGAAGAGCATTCTACTAGAGAACTATATTTTTCCTTCAAAGACTAAATTGTCCTAGGATAGTCCATGTATGTAACAAGCTTCCCAGCAAAAGCTGGAGTGCAGCTGAAAGTGATGCAATCAGGTTTGTTCCTCTGAAATCCGCATGGTACAGATAGAGGTGGTCATTGCTACATTACATCAAATCATGCCTGGTGCAAAGCGACGCCATGCACAGTGGGATGAAAACCTGCCTGGTGCTATGCTTTCCGTACAAGATAGGGCTGTTGATATCCACAGGGCGTTCATTGGCTGAATTTTATTCCCTGACTGATATTTTTCAAATGGATCATCATGCCTTTCTTCTTAAGCCATCTTCATGCAGACATTGCGCCTAAAATGTTGACAAGGACAGTGTAAATGTACTCACATACATAGAGAGAGAATGTTTCTTAAAATTAAAATGAAAAAATCCCTCCAGTTTCCTTACATTTCAAAACCTAAATTGTGATCACAGTGGCTTAAAAAAAAAAAGGAGGGAGATTAATATTGAAACAGACTTGCAGTCTGTAGAAACAAACAAGTTCAAGCCAAACAAGCAAATAAAAATGTGTTGCGCCTCATAGCAATAAACAGACCTTAATCAACAGGTGATGCTAGCTGTGCCCGAGGCATAATGTCTAAGAATTAAATCCAGGTTGATCCTCCAGACAGAGAGACTGTTCTTCTATCACAGAGCCGCCAATTACCCAGGTCTGAGATAACATGGAATTTGTTCGAGGTCAACTACCCACAATGGTCAGGTCAGACACGAAGAGCATAGACTAGGAATCCTACCTATGAGTTATATAGAGACAGCAGAGAGAGGAAAAATAGACATTTCAAAATAAAGTTGCCAGTTTAGGCCTCTGTTCAGATTTGGAATATAGTTAAAAAGAAGTCAAAGTAAAGTTCTCAATTCTGGCCTAAGGGGAAAGAAGGACCTTGACCATCAGACTTGGTAAGTGGGATAAAGGCAGCAAGTGAAAGATGGTTGCTGTAAAATCATAGAAACCTTGATTCGACAAAAATATCGAAATGTGATGCCATTGTTTCTCCACATACCCTCCACCCGCTACACTGCTGAAGATGGTGTTGTGAGCTCTCTCAGCCTCCCCTAGTAACTCTGTGTTCTTCGGAAAACATCATGCCAAAATGGCAGTCTTGGCTTCCCAGAGTGACTCAAATCATAACTCTTTTAAATATGTTTTGAGTTCATGAAGCAAACAAGAAGTCTGAAAGGTCAACGATCTAAACTTACAGAGGATTGGGAAGTTCCTTCTGCACCGCCCCCATCCCCCCCTCCCCCCTGGAAAAAAACAAAAAAGGTTCCTTACTTCTGTGGCACAGTACATTATTCCTTAGATAATCTCCCATCAGATGCCTTGGGCTGGGGGATGAAATGGGGTGTATGGTATCCTACTGTGAGGACTGGTCAGTTTTGCATCTCTCTAAAGAGATCTCTAAAGATCAATCTCGGAAACAGGGCATCTCAGCACCATCAAGAAAGAAGATCCAGGGCAAAGTATGTCCTGTGGACCTTTGAAATCCCTGCACTTGGCCTCACCCCAGGGAACAGAGGACCCCGAGATGTGGCAGGAAAGCCAGAGGCGGCAACACCAAGAGGCAAGAGCAGGAGACTAAGCAGAGTGATCGGTTGCTCGGCCCACAGAGGGACTACACCGACTGCCTTGGGGCAAGAGAATTCCTGGCAGAGTGGGTCACCCCCAGGCACCGAATTCTGAAGAGCTGCGTTTGCCAAGACGTGGCGTTAGGCTGAACACCTTGGAGTTGAGACTTTTAGTGAAGTCGTGTGCTCTCTGGGCATTTGTCAGCATCACTAAAAGGCCTTGGTAAGATTCACCAGAGCAGGGTAGAGGCTCACAGACCACCTGGCTGAGAGGCTGCAAACCAGAGTCAAGCTTGCCTGCCACCATGGCTAAAGAAAGGCGCTCCACGAGAGAAGCCCAGAATGTTTCTGACTCTGAACTGTGACCGTGAACTTCCCCGACAAACGACACCACAACCATCACCTTTCGTATGCGTTTTTTGGGACCATTGCAATGAGCAATTCAGCCCCGCAGAGAAGAAGGGAGCACCTTGGGTGCAGCTGTCTGTGTCAGGAAGGGTCAGAGGAAGAAGGAAGAAGCCAGGCTGACCTTGACTTTATAGAAATTGGCCAATAGCTGAGACTGATGGTGGAGATTCTGTCCCTACGCTACAGTGACCTGTTCTTCTTTGAAGTGTGAGTAGGTGCACCTTTAGGAGGTGTTGGGGTGGGGGATTTCCTCAGTGCAACTACCCTGGCCTTTGCTCACCAGGGCAGATTTCAGTTTTCTCCCAATTTCTTCCTCAGACACCTCCATGATTGCTCTTTGTCCTTTGAGATGATCTCTTGAGATCATTCTTCAGAAATGCCCCCAACAGTGACCATAAGACAGCCACTCTGTCTTGACTCCCACTGTCCATGGAGATCTCCTTCCTGGTCTCTATTTGTATTAGACTTCTTGTGGAAAGGCCCAGTACTCAGACACATGCCCTTACATTACTGAGAGAACTTGTCTGCAGCCTTTGCTAGTCATAGAGATGTGTTCAAACATATGCATCTTGGAATAAACCCAGGCATGAGTCAACTGTAATCCTATATATGCACATATATGTACATATATATGCATGTGTATGTATATAATTTTACATTTGAATCTCAGTCAAATATCTGAGTAGAGAATATCAGTAGCACCAGGAAATGCAATCCTTCCAGAATTTATATTTTACACATAGGTTGAATATATTCAAAATGAAATTATAGTCTTATGATTAGAGTGAAATTTAATAGTCAATGAGGCAACCGAGATTCAGATCTAACTAACCATACTAGGTACAGTCATGAATATTATTTTATTTAACCTTCACAATTACCCGGTCACGGAACTGAGCCTCGGCACTCTAGATTATGCCAATTATCCACAGTAACAGACCAAGAGGGATGGGAAACCAACTTTGGAGATTCGAAGTCCAGGCTCTTGTCCACGGCATGGCATCACGTTTTCTGCCTTGAGTATAAAGCAAAGTGACACAAAACACTTACCTGCGGATACAGCAACTTGGACAAACTTTGTAACTGCCATCTTAAGGCACAAATCTCTATCTTTTTAATGCCAGTATAGATAGCAAAGCTGATTCTTATTTCACACACAAGGGTGATTCTTATTTTGTCCAGGCAAAATCCACAGTACAAAGAAAACAGTCGCTGCATTTCAGAGCCAGGGGAAAAAGTTTGAACATACACGTGTGGTGTTGCTACATAGTCTCTGGGCGGTGTTGGTTCAAGGTTACTTATTTGACACTCACTTTCTTTTCTTCCCACTGTTTTACTAAATCCACAGTGACACCTGCTGGTCGAAAGAAGTGCTGGGGCCCTAGACGCTTCCTCTTTCTGCCCCCAGCAATACTGAGCTGTGGAAAGAGCTGCAGCAATCACGCCAGAAAGATCCTCCAGCTGCCCTTCCGGAATGTACTTACCCTTGTACTACAGAGAGATCTGATCTCTGCCAGGATGATGAATTTACAGACCCTGGCTTCAAGTCCAAAGCTGGGCTAGAGCTGAAGCCAAGCTCTCAGAGCAGCAAAGTCTGGAAGAGACTCTGAGAAAGGGGACAAGGGGGTGAGTGGGTGGAGGGGGAGTGATGGAAGGGGTGGCAGCTTTCTTTCCATCCCCTGTCCATTTTCTTTCTCTGCTTATACGTTTATTAGTTGTCTCTGCAACATCATTCTCCACATCACTGTTTGTTTCCCGGCATCTCTCTGTGATATTATGCTTAATAATAAAGTTAAATTTGGGAAGAAAAAAAAAGTCCCCTGGCATAAATGAGAAGATGACTTCCGCAGAAAGTGCCAAAATGTTTTAGAAATGAACGGCAGATAACAGAGTCGTTGCCTGTTTCACTAGGCAGGATAGTAATTTATGTAATGTATTTTTAACTGTGAGATGTGATGGAGAAACCACTTAAATATAATGTGAATTGAAGATTTGTCAGTTATGCAGTTCATGCAGTGGCAGATCTAGAAAAAAAATTTTAAATCATGGGATTACCAACAGAATATTGAGTTCTGACTCCCTCTGTCACTAGGAATTTTCTGCTTTCTGGGAATACTCTGCGTTCTGTGAAAGGCAGTGGAGGGATACACTGACTATCAAATGATTTTTTTTTATTTAGTAACCCTTCTTCATTTTTGTTTGCCTTCTTCAATACTTTATTTCTGCCTCTTTGGGACTTGAGCTGACAGTAATTCATGACAGTAACTGTAAGCCCTGCATCTGAAGAGGATTTATTCAGCCAACAAGGATGGGCAGCTTGGCTGGGGCCTTACTTCCGGTAAAGGGTTCTTTGGAGAGCAGGGAATTGAGGGCTCACCCAGTTTGGATGAAGATCCACAGAAGGGATACAAGAAGGCACCGTCCTGACGTTCTTTTAGAACACATACTGTCAGTGTTGAGACAGCAATAGCTAGGAAAACCCAGCATTCATAAGCCGCAGGGACTTCATAGTGAGGCTCTCTCTTTCCCCACAAGGTTACCAAGGGCTGTGACCTCTTTCCCACCCCCACTGCTAGTTTCCTCACCTCCACCCTCATTCCAGTCCCCAGCACTCCTTCGGATGCTCTCCCAAGCCTTTGATAAAGTTCCTGCGTTTTTTCAACAGAAAGATTTCTTTATAGAGGACATGAGCCCTCTAGTGGCAGTTCAAAAAGTTACAGCCTCTGCTTGTTTTGTGATTACACTGGCACCGCCGAACTAATTATCACCATCGATCGAAGTAAATCATATTCCCTATTGCTTCCTTTCCCCAGAGCGATTCTTCATTCTCTTCCTGAGTCTCCCCTGGCGTCTTTCTTCCATTTACTATAACTGGCGGTACTGTGGAAGAAGCGTTGAGTGCCTCATTGCAAGGCCAGGAGTTCAAACTCACCAGAAGCCCCATGGAAGGGGGATGAGGCTGTCTGCTCCTATGAACAGACGCAGAAACCCTAGGGTCTCTGTGAATCGGAATGGACTCGAGAAGAACGCATCTGGTTCGTTTGTTTGTGCAATGCTTTCTCCATAGCTTCTGAGCAGCAAGGTGGGCATCTGCCCAGTGAGTGTGTTTGCCTCTTGAACAACCGCAGACCTGCACCCACTTGCTGACAGTGATAAGAGACACTTCTTTCCGAGCGGAGATACACCCTACAGGAGTTTCTTCATGGCAGAAGACTGGCTTTGCCATTTGACCTGGTCCTGGTGCTACCTTGCCTCTGAAGATCACAGAGTCGATATCGACCCAACAAATCAGAACTTCTGCCATGTCAGTCATGTCTCCAACCTACATGGTTGTTTTTCTGTTACTTCAATTAAACTGGAAATGGAAATGGAAAATTTAGCAGCGGGTGTTGGTCATTATGGGTGCCCTCTCAAGGCGTGGGAGAGAAGAATTCAGAACTGGATGCTAACTCCAAGATGCCCTGCAGCTGTTGCAAATTGTTCTCTCATCTTCGGATTTCAAGCAGTTAAATCGCTAGGTGAGACAGTTAAAAGTTTATTGTGTCAACCTGGCCGATAAACACGTGGGGTTAATTGAAGGGCAGAGAAATAAATGGCTTGGTGAGCCTTGCCTTTCTAATTCTCCGGTTTCTTGGTTTCTTATGGTCGGACCAGTGTAGGCTGCCTTAGCCAGTTCCCTGCTTCAGCTGGCAAGGCTCACTTCCTGTGAGACATCCCTGAGGAGAAGCCACATCATGTCCCGGTTTGGGCGGGACAGTCCTGGGTTTAAACAAGTTTCCCTGAGTCTGGCAACGTTTTAAAAAGTCCCGATTTTTGGAAAGAATGCATGACAAGGTAGGGAACGGCGGGAGAACGGGAGGGAATATAACACCTCTTCCCACCCACCACCCCCTAACCCCCAGGTCTATGGTGTCTCGCTTTACCAATGTTAAAATCTGGTCACTTTAGCCACATAGACCTACCCTGATGCAGCCCTGGGTGCTGGAGCAGCCGTGTGGAGACCCCTGCCAGCGCTGAGATGCTGACACGCTCACTGATTCAGTTTTCCTCCTACAGTCAACATCATTGCCTGTGTTTAGTGAGATGGAGGAGGTCTTTGTGGATTAGTGTGGGGCTAATGTTGGTTTGTGGGCTTGAGCAGCATGGAGTTGGGATGTTTTCTGGATGTTTACCTACCCTTTTATAGATCTCTCTCTGACACAAATGTGCTTCTGTGGATTTGTTTCTCTAGTATACCCAGACAAGCACACGAGGAAACCAAGTGGTCTTTTAAACAGCTGTGGGATCCTCTTTGGAATCCTACATTGTCAAGAGAGGGCATGCAATTAGTACCACTCATTGAAGCCTTTAAGGAGTCCCAGGGGCATCGGCTAATCTGGGGACACACTCAAGTGCTAACCAAATGAGCCTCTGTTTGAATTCCCCAGTCGTTCAAGAGAAAGATGTGACGGGTCTGCTTTCTTCAAGGTTTGAAGAAGGTCTTCTCAGTCCCAGGGGATCTCTGTGAGTGACTCCATTGCAACAAATTTGTTAGGCTTGGGTTCATACTCTGGGCAGGGTGGTAGTCTGAACTGCCAGGAGCTCCACAAGGACAAGACCCCCGGTGACTGTTTCTGCAAGAGTGCGGTTTGTCAGTACCCACCCATCGCGGCCTTATGCACCAAAATGAAACCCTACACTGCCCTGGGACTTGTCACCCTGAGAGTGGCTGCTAGGCTTAAATTCATTGCTTCAACCTCGGTGTCAGTCCATGTGGTTGAAGGCCTTCCATTTTTACATTTCCGTACCCTCCACATCACCACATAATCCGGGGATTATGAAGATCACTGCCCAGGAAGTCTCAGGGAGCTCAGTTCTACTTTGGAAGACATGCGATCACCACGAGTTGGGATTGACCAGGAGGTGACAAGTACGAGGTATTTAAGCCATGAGGTCTCAGGGAGGTCTGTGTAGTGGTCAAACCTCACCGAAGCCAGTGGCTCAACTCTGCTCTGCAAACCATAGGGTCACAGGAGTGAAAGTGGAGTTGATGGCAACTGCTGTGGGTGGTTCACACCAAGGGAAACAAATATCTGATTACGAAGATGAAAAGAAGTATCCTAGCCACCAAAACACTCATGGGTAAATGACCAGAGTAACACAAACAGATTAAAAACAATTGTGAACCTATCTGTCAGCAACATCAAATAAGACCAAGCACAATAATTACTAGTGACTTGATGTTATATAAGATTTTCCTCATAATGAAAGCCTGCTGTTCACACAGATGAAATATGGGACTTTGCTTATACCACATTGGAGAAGATGACAGTCCCTTAGCCCTCTTTGACCTCTTGCTCTCTCTTCACTCATCACATCCACCTGTGACTCAAATTCATTCTCTCCTCACTCTTCTCTGCCATTGACTTGTTCAATGTCTCCAGGTCTCTCTGCCCCAACTGCACAAACATCTGAGGCTCAACTCTCCTACCAACATTTCAATACTTGAGACCCTCCCACTCTTGCTACAGAGAGTCTTTCCGACTGTCTTTCTAAACCTGTACCCGATCTGGCACTCCAAGAAAAGTCAGTGGTCCCCTGGTACCCCTTATGACCATTTCCAAAGGGTTTGCAGGATGTTGATTCCTGAGGATGCTGACAAAAAGCAAGAGGTTATATGTATGGGAAATGGACAATGCACATTGTGAATTATCAAGGGAGGAAGAGGGACCAGATAATGTTTTGAAGCGCTTCCTTGGCACCTGCAGCTTCCTCCTCTGGGTGTCCTTAGTCTTGTATACACACTCACCACATTGTGTAGCACTGACTTCATTATGAGCTTTACACTCTGTTAAAATATGAGCCTCGTGAGAGGAGCAGCTATTTCTAATCATGTTTTTAGTCCACGACACCAGGTAGTGGAACTAAAAATAACTGACAAACAAACAAAAATTAGCCCCACGACTATCTTGGGCCAAACAAATTATGCCAAAAGTCATGAACTGAGTTTTTATCTTCTTTGTGTTGAAACATAAGCTCTGTAAATGACAAATTGTAGACAATACAAGCACAATGCTACTTATGGAGACAGCATTGGATAATCCGGTTGATGGTATAAAAGTGAATGCGATTTCATGATTTCATGAGATTATAAGTAGTCATTCAAAATGATTAGTTGATATTTTTCACTAGTACTAAATTTCTGTTGCATCATATGCGTGTGTAAGTCTGACAAAGAATAAAGAAGAATGCAGGAGAATCGACACACTTGATTATTAGTGCTGGCGAAGAAAACTGAATGTACTCTACAGCCAGGATGCTCTCAAGAAGCAAGGATGTTAAGCTCTTGTGTCACGTACCTCGGAGAGGGTATCAGGAGAGACTAGTCTAGGAAAAGGGCTTCCTGCTTGGTGAAGTAGACCCACTGAAAAATAGAGAGGCTCACAACCACACAGATTCCCACGGTGGCCGCCACAAGGGGTACGTCCTAGCAACCATCATGCCGCCAATGCCAGTCTGGCCAGTCCTTTGTTCTGTCATAGGTTGGACCCATACGACTCAGCAGGGACTTGATGGCATCGCAGCACCCAGCACTACCTTCTCACTGTGAAAGTCTACGAAGGAGCCTCAGGTGTACAGTGTCTCAGTTAAACCCTTTGTCACTCACTGGAAAGGTAGCGAAAGTCCTCTAGCTGCTGATCGATGGAAGATTTCTGGAAACCCCATGGAACGTGCTACTCCCTCCTGTGCAGGCACTAGGAGAGTTGGAGTCAAGCCCATAGCAAGAGAATTGCTATTTACTTGTAGTCTCTGGTGGGAGTTCCATTAGGTATGCCTTTCTACTGAAGCACTAGAACTGGCAAGAGTATGCTTAATTCATTTAATTTTTTTATGATCAAAGTTGGTCCAGATCCCCAGCTGCCTAACTTGCTTCTAATTCTATTAGACACAGATCAGGGATAAGACAAAAAAAGGCACTGACATGGGACAGGGCTCACCGTTAAAGAATCCAGCATGTAGGACAACCCTTAGTTCGAGTTTTAGTATTTAGAGGTCACCATCTTAAATGGTTAATACTTTTTGATCAAGGGCCCTCACATTATCACTCTGTACTGGGATCCATTAGAAACTCACAGAAGTTTCTTCTGCCTCCCTCAACAAGTAGTACCCCATCTAGAATACATCAGGCAACCAGCCAGAAAGCAGCCAACATTGGCGACTCTCAAGAGATCATGTGGGCTCAGCTGAAAACAAATTCACTTGAGGCACCAGCCCACAGCCCCTAGTCTGAATCGGAATCTCAAATTGCTCCAGGGCAGCTCACAGTGTTTCTTTCACCATTACCCTACTCACTGCATCTCGCTGGTGGGCACTGCGGGTTCATCTCCGGTGATACCACCAGAGGCCCCTCATAGCTTTGCTACCAAGAGAAATGCTTTTAGACCTGCCTTGGCTGTTGCGCGCCTGAACGCTGGCATCAGTGTTAGCAACTCTCATATTTTGAAGAACAGAATCTCTCTCATCTAACAACTCCAGATCTCTCGATGCTGTTGCTGTAGACTTGAGTCCACATGTTCCTGCTGTTATCAGCTGCCATCTGGTCAATTCCAGTGATGACCCCGTGAGTATAGAATCAAAGTGCTCTGCTAGGTTTTTTTTTTAAGACTCTGACCTCCCCAATGCAGATCATTCAGACCATCTTCCAAGATAACTCGGGTTCTAACCACCAGCTTTCTGGGGAATGCTTCCAAGTCAAGTTAAAAGCAAGCCTTTTGTCTTCTTATTATTTGTCTTAATGAGCAACTTTATAATCCTCAACAGTTTGGGAATTACAATATATTTCATTGAAAAAATCCACCAACTTCACCTTCTTGTGCCTTCTATTTGTTTTTGAAACTGAATTGGGTTGGAACTAATGTTCGAAGCATTCTCTAGTACATATGAAAAAAAATTGGAAACACCACAGGGTATCAGAGAACTGGAAATGGAAACTACCTAAGAAAACAATTAACATGGGAGGGAGGTGCCATCGTCACAGAGAGGGCTCATCTCAGGCTGGTGTTCACACACAGGGTAGGCCACGTATTTCAACTAGATAGCAAGGCGATCAGAAGTTTATGTGCTGCACTTCAGAGACCCTCTATGTCTAATCCCAGCATTAAATCAAACACATTGAAAAGAAAACTCTGGGCAGAAGAATCCTGGCATAACCATCACACAGGTCTTCCTCAGAATAAAGCCCCATAAAGCTGGAAGAGCACCTGCCCATCTTTCACTGAATGCCGTTTCTGACAGAATGCATAGCTGAGAAGTCTTGAAATCAGGGATAGGGAGCACAGAGCTAGAGGGAGAAAACTCAGTTCTTGTCCCACGTTTTATTTGGAACAAGTTGTGTGATATCCAGTGAGTCTTTTAAGATAGTTGGGATCCATGTCCTCCTCCATCAAATGAGAGGGTAATGAAGCTATGATGAGAACAGGGCCTGTGTCAAATCCAGAGAAAACGCCACAACACACTTTGCTTTTTGCTTGCTCTTTATGGGACTTGGAGCAACTTCAGTGGCTACTCCAAACTCCCACTGACCAGTGCGTGTTCTTTGTGCAGTTACCTAAGTCTCCCCATTGACAAGGGCCCTGTGCTTGGTTTAAGGCTCCACAGTCACTGTCTTGAAATTCTTGACACTTTTTTAGACCCTCTGCTCCCATTTTGCTCTGAGCCCTGAAAAGCATGTAGCCAGCCTGGCACTGGAAGCTCTCAGGAAAAACTCCTCTTCCTTCTTAAAGCAGCCACCTTCAGAACTCTGTGCTGCTTTGGTTGGCATCAAAGGAACAGCATGGCAGTTCCAAAGATTACATACAACAGAGCAATAAGAGTCATCCTGGCCTCGTAGGAATTGTGTGAGAATCAAATGTCATCATGGTTCAAAGTACTTAGTCTGGCACATACTAAGGACTTGAAATAAAATTTAGCCACAGTTATTGTCACGTCAAATTCCTTCCAGCTTCAGAGTCTGCTGCTTCATGTAGTCAATAGAGATATCTGCGGGATAAAATTAGCATTTGCCAAGCATTTGTGCTCTCCTGGCCTCTGGTGGTGAGTTTGCAGAGATGTCATCCTTTCTGTCGCTGCATTGACAATTTCCATAGCACGTTCACTGGATTGGGGTTTTTCTCTGAGGTGTTCCAATTATCAAGCCCTCTCTCCCATTGTGTGCAGCTGATTACTATTATTATCCTTAATTCCCAAAGGACGGAACACGCACAATATGCCTCAGTCTATGAGTTGTTATTTGTGAATAAATACACCTGAGGTGAAACAGGTGAGGTACAATTTACATCTTGGTATTGAATTAGAAATAGACTTCAGTAATATATTATTCATGGAATAGCAGCCACAGAGTGATAAAACCAAAGTGATGCACTAACACTTCTTGACTTTCCTAACTGCATTATAGAAAAGACAGAATTTGGACTGAATTAATATTGGACAGTATGGGACTATTCTAGACCTTCAGAATCTTGACCAGAGCTCTCTTGATTGCACAAATTACATCGCAAAGTGGTTCAGGAGTCTAAGGATCAGACAACTTTGATCCTAAAACTTATTCTGCACTGTCTCAGTATATGGCCATGGTACATCTTTTCATCTTCCCAAGTATCAGTTGTATGTGTTTTAACTTCTGTAAAGAGCAAGTAACACTCTGATGTGCCAATCTTCTTCCTTCTTAGTCTTCTGCTTGTGATTCATGACACCCCATTTCGGAGCAGAATTGCGCTTTATGGGGGTTTCAGTGGCTGGTGCTGCTAAAGGAGGGTACCAGACATTGCTTCTAAGTGAACTTGAACCTCCAGCTATCTTGTTAATAGCTGAGCTTGAACATGGTCTGTACTGCTCAGGGACTCCCTGTCCCTAGGGTTCACCTAAGTCTCTTCAAATGTCATCATGTATTTATAAGCGGGTTAAAGATTGGTGGGAACAGGTAGGCATTCAGACATCCTGCTTCTCTTCTTCTACTTCTCTCTCTCTCTCTCTCTCTCTCTCTCTCTCTCTCTCTCTCTCTCTTCTCTGTTCTCTTGATTCTTAGTGATCCTGAATTAGTGGGTCCTAGTTCAGCTAAAAGAAAAGTAGGATAAATGTGGTACCTACAGATAAAAACAGAAAACTCCTAGGACAGTCACCTGATTCCTTTCCTTTGATATACTAGTGACACCGCAGGATAAAGGTGAGGCTCTCTGCTTCTCTAAAGATTACCAATTCGGAACCCTATGATAAGCCCATCTGAGTTGGAATCATCTTGACAACAGTGGATGAAATTGCACATGAATTTTGCCAATGATGAGGGTTAGGATTAGAGTTTGGACCATGGGAAATAAAGCCAGGATCTGATTCATTGAGATCTATTGCAGCCATCCAATCACCAAGGATGTGTTTAGATCTGTGTACATCTGAATGCTCGCAAACTTCAGAGCAGGGAAGTTATATACATTTGCTGTCTACCTTGAATGACTACCAAACTAATAGATAACAAAGGTTAGCCAGATTTCTTTGCAACCTTCAATATGAATTGCAACTCAATGTAAAGAAAACAAAAATCTTCACAACTGCACTGGGAAATAGCATCATTTGAAATGGAGAAAAGATTGAAAATTTCAAGGATTTGCCTTACTTTCAAGCATTTCTTAATGTGCATGGAAGCAGTAAAGAAAACGGGTGACATGGTGCACCAGGTAAATCTGCTGGGTGAGACTTCTTTAAAGTGTTGAAGGTCAAGGATACCACATTAAGGACTAGGTTGGCAACACAGCCCTGAAAGTGAGCTAGCCCAAAGCCACGGCATTTTCCATGGTCTCATAACACATTGAAGTTGGACATCGAAGAAGAATTGGTGCCATTGAATTATGCTGGCAAAGAATATTGAAAATCCCAACGACTACCTGAAGAAGAAACAAATCTGTCTTGGAAGAATGACAGCCTAAATCAGAAGGTGAAAATTCATCTCACTGACTTTGGACTTTTCATCAGGAGAGAACAGATCCTGGGAAAGTGTATCCTGCTTGGTAAACAAGAAATGCAGAATCAAAGAGGAAAATCCTTGAGGAGATGTGTCGATCCTGTGACTCTAACAATGGGTTCCCACCTGACAGCCATTGTGAGGGTAGGCAGAACTAGGCAGTGCTTCATTCTATTTCCCAAAGTGATGCTGGAAGTAGGAATGAACATGACAGCAACCAGAGAGATTTTCCGACTGACTCAAACCCCATTCGCAGACACGTAACCTTGCATCAGTCACAGACTTAGTACCGATCCCTATAATTTAGGGGCTAAGGTGAACATAGTCATTCATGAGATAAGTCAATGGTATATGCCTTCTGATAGGATATACTTAGAAGGATCCATCCTCTCCAGTATTCCTTCTCTGAGTCCATAGCTTCAATCCATGAAAACATCAAATATTTTACAAAGAATTTGACGAGAAGACTTCAAAAACTGCCAAAGTCAAAGAGACAAGTCAAGGCAAAGGAACTGTCATTAACTGAAGGAGACTTAAAAAACAGGACAGCTACAGAAATGCAACAGGCAAACCCTGAGTCCCACCTATCTGATCCTTGGGCAGAGAAAGAATGGATGTGGTGTTACCAGAAAGCCCTGTGGAATTAAAGAAAGGCTCTAATTTAGTGAGTGGTATTGTATCCAGGTTCATTCCTTGGCTTTCTACATCATCTTACAAGTTCATGAGACGCAAATGCTAGGAACAGTGTGTTGGGTATGGAGTGAAGGTAGGGAGTGGCAGGAGGGCTCTTTGTTCTCACATGGCAATTATAAATTTATTCAAGGATAAACAGTGCTTGATCTTAGAGGGTCTTATGTCTCATTCTATTGTGCCTGAGATCACTCATGATGGGTGGAGACGACTGAATGGCTGCCAACAAGCCCAAAAACAGCGTCAATTCTTCTGAGGAGGGGTGAGAGCTGGTAGTGGACAGTGTGGGAGTGATGGGCAAGGAGAACTGGTGTCTCAGAAGACAGAGGAAGAGCCATCCAAACGACTTAACTAGACACCAAGTTGACGTAGTTGTTATTTATCAACGTGTCTCCATGCTGGTTGACACCTTGAGAACAGACTGTGAAGGAGTGGCTGGGACTCCATGAGAGAAACTCCTGTGAACCTCTCAGCTCTACGCAGCCCACCTCCTCCACCCTTTATTCCCCTGCAAAAGCGAGCGTTTCTGTGGAATCAGGGCATGTTCCAATTTTGTGTGTGTGCAACCACTGCAAAGGCACCAGCTCTTTTCTTTGTGCATTGTTCGCGTGAAGTATGCCGTTCGGAGCTCAGCATAATAAAGACTGCTGTCATAATTAAGCTCCGGGATGTATTTCAAAGACTCACAGACATTAGAGATGAAAAAGACCCAGCAGGTCATCCAAACCCGTCTCCCTGCCAGTGCAGGATGGCTGTGTGCAATTTGGCAGATCTGTTATCAGGCTATAAAAATTCTAAACTATTCAAAAAATTACCACATTGTATAAATTATGATAAAAAGTTTACCTTATTCCTGAGCGATTCTTGAGGGTAGGGGAGGAAAAAAAAGAAAAAGAAAAAGTAAGTCATTGAATAGCTTTCTAAAAACAATTACTGTCCTATTTAGAATATATTTTCCAAGGTGAAAATGTGGTTATTTTCTACTCAATATGACAGCCAAGGCTTATTGTTATGCAAGCGTTGCTTCCCTGCATCTGATAATTTAAAAGTTATCACTGACCCCAGCTGTCCCTCAAATGATATTATCAATGTGGCTTGCAATAATTCCAACTTCTTCTGGCTTATATTTGAGAGTGGGACTAAAACACATTTGTGTGGGATTCTTCCTTTGGCTCAGATATACTTGGTGCAATGTATATGTATGTGTGTGTGTGTGTGTGTGTGTGTGTGTGTATTCTCTGAATGTGAAGGCTGGGAAAAAAAGCATCAAAAGGCCTTCAGAGACTGAGCTGTAAGTTACTGTATCCTTCGGAGTTGGATGAGGTCCGTTCTAATCAGAAATGAGAAATGACTGTGAAGGACCAGCTGCTAAGAAACCTGGGTGGAAAATGGCACCAACAACTGCACCAACACTGTTGGTCATTTTTTCAGAGGACAGAATATTGGGGAGAACTGACCAAAATCATTGAAATCTAAGAATCAATGTATACTCTGGATATACATCTCAGGAATATGTACCAATTATGTGCAAAAGTGAAAACTCTGCAGTGAAGGATGGAGGCAGATAAAGTCCAGTGAAATATGAGGCCACTGTGTCCATCAAGAAAAGGAACCGCAGTAGTTTAATGATCATGCTTGGGGATGCGACATTGCCCTTCTTCAGAAGCACTGGATTGAGTCTACCATGTTTGTACAAAATCATGTTAGAAACCCACATTAAGAAGCATTTCGTGGCTGAGCCCCGGTGGCATAGCGTTTGTGCGCGGGACTGTGGCCCACTAGGTTGGAGATTCAAATCCAGCAGCAAGACTGGGCCTCCCACTCCCACCACCAGAGGGCAGTGATGCCAAAACAAACAAACAATATTTTCACAACAACCCCAAATTCTGTATCTGACATCCCTCACTGTTTTTCTTTAAGCATACTTGTGCATACAGGACCTTACTTGTCAATGGTTTGCATTCTGATAAACCCTTTGTCCACTGGAAAAAATTTAGATGGTATTTTGCCAAAGTGCTAAAAGCATAACTGAATGCCCCCCTTAGTGCTACTATTGAAGCTCTTCCCCGCTACTGCGCCCACCTCCAAAGTTCTTCGGTCTTCTTTATAAAATGTAAACGCAGAACTCCAAACCCGTACATTGTCTTAATAAAGTGCGGAAGATGTGTGACCTCAGGAGACTTTTCTGTACTTGGACCTTAAACACCTATCAATGACCAAAGCTGCTGCAGCTAATGACAACTCAAAATGTCCTTATAGAAGAGAGAGAATATCCCTACTTGGAGGTGCTTTTATGGTTATAAACCTTTGAAAGAGGAGACTTCCATCTTTCTGCAGTAGAAGAAGACCGCTGTGGAGTTTGAAGCACTGGTTTTGTCGTTAACAACCCAACACTTAGCCCACATCAACCCCGCCACTCCTGGAGACAACAATCAACCCCCAAACCAAACTTCTACTGCTGTTGAGTTTCTTCTGGTTCAGAATGACCCTCCTGAGGGTTTCTAAGACCGCACATACTCGCAGAAGCAGATATCGTGGGTATCAGGCGCTTGTGAGGTGCTCTTTAGGTGGTGGTTGGGCAATGTTGAGTTGCTTCCCACCCACAGCAAACTTATGCACAAAAGACTTAAACTCTATCCCCAACCCTGTTCCACCCTCACGTCGTCCCTGGGCCTGAGCCCACTGTTTGGAGCCACTGTGCACATCCATCTCTTTTTTGAGGGCCTTCCTCCCTCTTTTCCACTGCTCCTCTCCCCTACCTAGCATGATGTCCTTGTTTTGGGACAAGTCTCTCCTGATAGCATGATTAAAGTGTGCCCCATAAAGTCTCCCCATCCTTGCTTCTCAGGAACACTGGCTATGTTTCTTCCAAGGCAGGTTAGTTTGTCCTTTGAATTGTACCTGTCCTTTGAATTGCAGTATTTTTCTGCAACACTATGATGCATCAGATGCATCCATTCTTCTTCGGTCTTCCTTATCCAGGCAGATTGCCTCATCTTTCACCCTCCAAAGGCTGCTGGGTGTGAACCTCCACATTTGTGGTTAACTGTCTGAAGGGTTCCCAACAATACCACCACAAATGTAGCTTTAAGAGGAGTTCAAGGTCTTTAGGGAGGTAATTGTTCTGATGGTGACTGTGGATGCATCTTTAGGATATCTGCCTACGCTCATCTTTAATATCATCGGATATGTCCTCAGTTTCAGCTCCTGGAAGGGCAGAGGGAAATAGAGAAGAGAGAAAGAAAAAGGAAGGGGGGAGTGGAAGAGAATTCAGTGCAGTCAACTCATTGTTTGTCTTGGGTTAAGGAATCCTGTGGGCATCGTGGGGGAAATGTCTAAATACAAATCCCTGGGAGCAGAAGGCCTCCTGGTTTTTCTATGGCTGCAGTTTTCAACCTGGAGGTTGAATGACCCTTTCACAGGGGTAGCCTAAGACCATTAGAAAACACATATTTCTAGGGCTGAGCCCTGGTGGCGTAGTGGTTGTGTGTGGGACTGTGGCCCATTTGGTTGGTGGTTCAAATCCAGCAAGGCTAGGTCTCCTGCTCCCACCAGAGGGCAGTGATGCCCCCCCAAAAGAAAAAGAAAACACATCTTTCTAGTGGTCTTAAAAACTGAGACATCGCTCCTCTTATCTGTCTCCAGGCAGGTTTTCTCACATGCAGATCCACCCACATAAGAGTCCCAGGCATGAAGACTGTTATCCATGCTACACCATGTTTCAAGATAAAATTTCACTTATTTGTAATTAGAAATAAATATTTTACAATATATAATTACATATTATTTTGTGATACATCACTATGCTTTAATTATGTTCAATTTGCAACCATGAAAAAACATCCAGATATCAGATATTTACCATACATTACAATTCATAACAGAAGCAAAAATACAGTGATGAAGTAGCAATGACATAACTTTTATGATGGGGAGTCACCACACCGTGAGGAACTGTGTGAAAGGGTCATGGCATTAAGAAGGTTGAGGACCACTGTTCTAAGGAATAGCTACTCAGGAGAACACTGAGACCTTTTGCTCCCATAAATATTTACAGATTTGTAAAACCAAAGGAGCAATTCTGCCCAATAGGCCAAGCTATGAGTCCTATCTGATTCCATGCCCGGAGATTTGTTTGGTAGGTCATGAGTCATCAATAGTTGATAAGCCTAAGAGTGGTTTTCTCGAGTTAGGGGCTCTTCCAGCTAGAGACCTGCTTCCTCGAGTATATAATAAGTGGAGTCCATTTTGTGACACAATGAGTACATTTCGCTAGATAATATGTTGCATCAAAGTGATCTAGGTAAATAAAGTTATTAGTCCAGTTAAGTTCAGTGTACATGAAGGAATTAGTAATACCAGACTGATGGCACCAGCTACCCTAATTGCCTTCACCTTGCATATAAGTTCTTCGTCCTAGGAATTAAAGACATAACTTGCTTATCAGTGTATCATAAGAGAAAATGGTAAAACGAGAATATTTGCTAAATTCTGCTGCACTCCAACTCTTGTTAAAAAAACGTTTCCTTTCCTAAATGACTATGAAGAGGCTGCCATGCATTTGCATTTATAACATGTTGTTCTGGAAATCAGTTCTGGAAATTTCTGGTTAAAAATGGAGCACTGCAGTCTTTTCTGGTGTCACCCCCTTAATTTTTCATTCCGCTGAATTCTTCCAATCATCAATATAAGGGGTGCTTTGGGACAAAACATGACCATTCATTCAGTCATTCGTATAGCCAACTTGACATTGAAGACCTACTGTGGAGACAGTCAGAAAGGTTCCACATTAAGCATGAGTGGAATAATATACCCCCACATTCTCCTGCCCACCCCACTCACACCCACCCCCCTAAAAAATTAAGGGGAAAACAACTTGCCCTTGAAGTTACACTCAGCTCATCATGACCCCATGTTTGATCAAGTTAAACTCTGCTCCACAGGATTTTCTTTGGTTGATTTTCCAGAAGAACATTTCCAAGCCTTTCCTCCAAGGAGCCTTGGGCTGCATTTGAACAGCAACCTTTAGATGAGCAGCAGAGCTTTAGCTGTTGACACAGAGTCCTGCTCTTGGCCACGATTAGAATGGTCAGCAGTTCAAAAGCACCAGGAGTTCCGTGGGAGAAAGACTCGGCCTTCTACTCCTCTTATCAGTCACAGAGGGGAGCCAGAGTGGGACACTCTGTGTCAGCATGAACTCTGTGGCAGGGAAACGTAGAAACTGTTAACAGACGACTGGAGGCTGCTCACCTCAGGGTTCCCAGCACAAACCCAGCCATCACTTAGCCAGAGAAAGAGGACGGTGTTTGTTCTCAAGAGAGATCTGCAGCCTCAGGAATCCTATACAGGATCCCTATGAGGGAGAGAGGTCTCCATGACAGTGAACTTGGTTTGGGCATTGGGTTCAGCTATAGGGAATGCGGGACGGCACAAATGACTGAGGATTCAACTACTAACTGGAAACAAACAGGCCTGGCGACCTGTTCCAAAAGCCCACCGTTCTTCCCTTGAGTGTTATGGGGCAGCTTTGCGGCAGAAATCGTGTGAAGGCAACTGATTTGTTGTTGCTGTTGAACTTCTGATTTTTCGTAATTGGGTATGTGTGCTTATTTATAGGGGAGAGACATGATGTCCCTTCTCTGATTAATGTCTGTACAGCATAGCCTCCTAGTCAAGTTATATTTTTTTAAAAAGTTATTTCTTTAAATCCTAGAACCACAGGTGACTGTTATCCAGTATATATCATAGCTAAATTGTCTTGGAAGTCCTTCTTCTGCTTTTTTCTGGAATATTCAGTAAAACTGTAGCCTTGTTCACAATTATAACAGTTACCCTTAAATGCAAAGCTCAATCACAATTCCAAATCTTAAGGCCCAAACCCAACCCATTGCCATTGATGAGGCAGGGCAAACTTGCTTCTTTTTCAACAAGTGGTCTTCTAAGCTCAATGACACAAATGAGCTTGCTTAGCAAAGAAGGTGAGAAGGGGAAAGCGTGTATCTTGATGATGAGAAATCTTAAGTTCTGAATTTTCATACCTAGAAATGACATCAGGCTGCAGGGCCTTGACACTGGAGACGGCTGAAGTCATTCACAAATGCCGCCTCTGTCCCTGAAAGGTCATTTAATTCCATTTAGCACTTGTGTTCTCTGTGCCTTAGAAGCATTTAAGCCCATGACAAAGTGGGGAGTGGGGGCGGGAGAGCCAATGCATGTGATAACACTGTATATCAGACTGACCACTTATCGCAAAAATCCCTCATGCAAAAAGAAAACAAACACACACACAAAAAGGTGCATAGAGATCTTGCTTTCATATCTAATCCCAGAGAAAAGAAGCCGACGTGGGTTTCTGTTGAAGTCAGTCGTATACCAGTTGGAACACGAGTGCCTAGTACTGCAGCTCAGCAATATGATCTGTGCTTTAAATAGCTGCCAAATAACCATGTGGTGGCTGGCAGCATCGTACGTGTTGCAATGAGAACGATCTGTTTCAAAATAAAGCCGCATAACAAGAGGGCAAGGGAAGCTGATGTGAAGGAGAACCATTTTTCACTATCTCTCTGTGTGTATACACACACGTGCGTGCGTGCATAAACACACACATATAGATAGAGTGAGAGATGAATTTCCCATTTTAAAAGGCTCTAAATCAATTTGGATTTAAAAAAAAAAAAGGTTGGCTAGCCATATTTGGAAACAGACTCAGTGATTCTTTTTAAATTGACTTCTGTTTGGTGTTCTGTTTTCAGCGGTCCCCTTTCTCTAAAGAGGAACACCCCTCACTTCCCATCTCTCGTCTCTCAAGCGAGGCTGACGTCACTACACAATGTATGAAAAGCTCTCTGGCATATGGGAGTTTTGTTGTTGTTTTCAGTAGCTGTCAAATTGACTCTGACACATGACGGCCCAGTAAATGCTCAAAAAATAGTTAACAGCATTGTGCATCTTGTCTTGACTTTCTTTCCACAGAACTCATACAGAGTACCTCCTCATTTTCTTGTGTGATTTCTACTCATCCACCATGATCTAAAATCACAGTAACTTTGGATTTTTGTATAAAAGCTATGCTATAAGGTAAAAAAAACACACATGAAAAAAACCCCAAAACTACGTTTACAAATTTTAGTTCTGCGTGATTGTGGCAGTCATGTATTCATGATGATGATTTTGTGATTGGGATGTAGGGGTGGAGTCTAAGCTGTTAATCTGGAGATAGCCATTGAGTAGCTGATGAGGTCTCTGTGTGGGCATGGCTTTCTCCTGAGAATTCTGGGAAGTCTCACGGTATTTCCTAATTGGAGAAGAGAGACTTGATTCTCAATCTCTAGGAGTCAGTCTCCGAGATGATGGACTACTGACAAGACAAGATAGCAGCATCCAAGGAACTGGAGAAGCTGGAGGAGGAGGCACACAGCTTTACCCTGATGGAACCAGATCTCTGAAGCTGAAGAAGCCATGTGGAGACACCTGCCAGCTCTGAGTTTCTTCTGCCACCACGGTATGCTGCTGATGGACCCTTAGCCCTGGAAGTGAAGAGTCATTGGGAGATCCCTGCCAGCACCAGGATGCTTCAACTGCATGTTCTCCGTGCGTCAGAAGGAGACGTTATAGACTGGTATTGGACATATGTGCTGATGTTGTATTTATGACTTTGAACTGGACTAGGTCGGGATGCTTTCTCAGTGTTCCATTCCTCTTGTATATAAACCTTTCCCTTATATCCATATGTGTGTCTATGAATTTGTTTCTCTAGTCTATCCGGACTTACACATTGATCCTTTAAATTACCTATCAGATGATCCTTTCAGTTACTTATCTGAATGAGTTGCTCTAGTGATGGAATTATAGGTGAATTGTGTCTACTAGTTTGCATTTTATAAATTGAATAATAGATTGGTGTTTTGTTTAAAACAAGAGTAGAGACTTAAAGGTTTTCTTCGGCATTGTTTGTTTGGTCCTATTTTATCTGTGATGAGACAGCAACAGTCTTTACCAAAAAAACAAAATAGAAACGTCTAGAGGTATTGCCAAGGAGTCAATTCTCACTCACAATTACTCTATAGAACTAAGCAGAATTTTCCCGTGGGGTCCAAGGCTTTAAATTTTACAGAGAGAGAGTGACACATTAGCAGCAACCCTCCCCCCCAAGAGGACAGCTGGTGGATCTTTGGGTTAGCATCTGAGTGTTTAAGCACTGTGCCAGGAGGGTAGGTATTTTAACACAAGCGTGATAAATGCACTATCATCAAGTCGATCCCGACTCACAGGATTCGTATAGGACACAGGATAACTGCCCCAGCGGTTTCTCATGCTGTAAATCTTTCTACAGCAAAACAGCTGGTGCTTTCAGACTGCTGACCTTGCAATTAGCTGATCAATTCATGACCTCAGGCTCCAAAAGTGTGTGGTAGGTCATAAAATATTTAACATTAAGTTTATCACTCTATGAATAATAAATCAACAGCATTACGAAACAAATCAGATTAACTTAGAGTATCTTGTTGTTCAATGAACAATCCTTGCATATTGGAAATATAAAACTGCATTGAAGAGATTGTCAATTAATCAAAAACCATACACTTTGCAAATATAAGACGACCCCTCTGCCTAGATGAGAATTTTCATTGACTGGGCTAGTAACCAATTATATGTAGAGTGGTAAAGATGTGCTTTATCTTCCTGTTTGTGAGTAAATTCCTCTCATTTTACTACTAATGAGAGACATAAAATTTTTCATGAAATCCACCTTAGTCAGCTTTTAAAAGATTCCTAATTGTTTTCTTTTTACCTTTCACAAATTACTTTTTCATTGTACAATATTTCTCTGGATTCTAAAATTGATAAGCTGACAATAAACAATACAATACCTATGTCTAGTGTTCTGGTTTCATCTTGACTATCAGGCAACATGATTCTTCTACATAGAAGTATAATAAATGCTATCAGAAATAAATGAAAATTCCCTTCTTAAATACTTACCATGAGACACAAGTGAGTATTTAAATTTTACTGGCTAGATGAAAATTTCTAACCAGCAATATACTGACTGACTAAGTTAGCTGTCATTTACTATTGCTATTGAACTCTTAAAACCTATCCTTAACTGAGGAACCCTGGCAGTACAGTGCGTTACCCATTGGCTGTAACCTCCAAGGTCATTGAAACCACCAGCAACTCCCTGGGGAAAAGAAGGGACTTTTTACTCACTTAAAGGTTTACAAACTTGGAAACCCACAGGGGCAGTTCAACTCCAAACTACAGGGCTATTATGAGTCAGAGCTAACTTGATGGCAATGAGTTATCTCCTTCAACTTGACTGATTCCCTAGGACATCGTTTTCCAAGGTGGGTGTCACCCACCCCCACCCCCACCCCACCCCCGTGGTGTGCAGAATGATCAAAGGGCATTGTTAAGATCAGATATCGACACTTTATCCTGGATTCTTAACTGGAGTAAAAAAGGTTTTCCTTGCTAGGGAGGTCATGAGGAATTCTTTGTTTTGTTTTGTTTGGGGTTTTTTTTTGGGGGGGGGGGAGGGCATCACTGCCCTCTGGTGATTGTGGGATCTACCCAACGCTGCTCCTGAGAGCTGCCGCTGGATTTGAACTGCCAAGCCCGTGGGCCACAGTCCCGCACTCAACCACTTACGCCACTGGGACTCAGCCGAGGAATTTTTTTTTTTAAGAGGACAGTAGACCATATAAGTTTAGGAACCTATACCCTAGGACCTTTTCTATAAGCTTAACTGATAAGCAATTAAGAGTATTTAATGGCCTGGACACGGTGATCCGCCAAATTTTCTGTAACCCCAGCATCTAGTACTAGAATTGTGTTCTTGGTCTTGTTCTTAGATACTGCCCAACCAGTTTAGACTCCCAATGACCCTGGGGACAACAGAAAGAAACACGGCCCAGTCCTGTGCCATTCTCCCATGTGCTCTTACTTTTGAGTTCATTGTTGCAGCCATGTGTCAGTCCATAAGGACCTTCCTCTTTTCGCTGCCCCTCTACTTTACCAAGCATGATGATCTTCCTAAGGGACTGATGTTTCAGACGTGTCCAAAGTACATGAGATGAAGCCATCCTTGTCTCTAAGGAGTACTCTGCCTATACATTTTTTTGGCATCACTGCCCTCTGGTGGTTGTGGGAGCTACCCAGTGCTGCTCCTGAGAGCCGCCACTGGAGTTGAACCGCCAAGCCTGCGGGTCGCAGTCCCGTACTCAACCACTTATGCCACCAGGGCTCAGCCCCTGGTTATACTTCTTTCAATACAATTTTGGGGGTTTTGTTGGCAGTCTACAGTCCTTTAAATATGCTTCAATAGCACTATCAGTTAAATGGTTTTCTTTAGTCTTCCCGATTCAATATCCATCTTCACATGCATATGAGGCCATTGAAAATATGGCTTCAGCCAGGGGCTCCTTACTTCTCAAAGTAATACCCTTGCCTTTTCAACATTTTAGAGAGGTTTTGTGCAGCAGATTTACCTAATGCAATAAGCTGCTTCCATGAGCACTGATACTGTCTCCACGCAAGAAGAGCATCCTTGACAATTTCAGCCTTTTCTCCATTTATCATGTTGTTACCTATTGCTCCAGTTGTGAAAATTTTGGCTTCTTTACATTGAGTTGTAATTCATATTGAAGGTGGTAATTATGGATATTCTTCAGTAAGTACTTTGATTCTTCCTCACCTTCAGCATAGAAAGTGGTTCATAAGTCTTCCTTATATCCTGACACCATATTCCTCCACATATGAGAATACTAAAAATAATTGTGGAAAATACCATTTTATTTCTATTCCATTTTCCCCGATTCTTTATGAAGCCTCCTCATAAAGATGTGTACTTTATATCTATATAAACATATAAAATGAATACATATGCATAGAGATGTGTATATACAGGTTTATTCAAGTGCATACAAACACACAGGGAATTCCAGCTTCCCATTTGTGATTTGCACACATCAATTAAATTCTTATGCTTTTTTGGGGAGTGGAGTCAGGGTGAGGGGGTAGAGAATATGTCAAAACTCCCTTCTCATTAATCTCTATATCAACAAATATTAACTTTCATATATCACTTCTTTTGAGCTGTGTGGATTAAATACCTGAGTGAGTAGAAGGGCTTCCATGCCAATACTGTGGATTGACTTTTCTTTTTACAGTGGCATTGTCTTTTGGAATTAATGGGAAAAGAGTTGCTGATAATAAGAAATTGTCACAAAATAGGAGCACTGTCCTATATTTTCAGTGAATTATGTCACAATAACTCCTAGGCTCAGTAGAATGAGGATATTAACATTTTTGCTGAATGCACACTTATTTTCACTTATTTTTATCCTAGTGTATTTTTTTCTCCACATCATCTGCATAATCCTTCATATTAATCCAGGATGTCCATTACATCAACCACATTTATTTAAGAAAGATAATTTAGTCTTCCTTTGTGTTATGTGAACAAGAAAAAAAATCATTACTCAGAGAACCCAAACTCATTCTAATGTATATGTATATTTATATATACAATTGTATGTGTGTGTGTGTACACAGACCATGCTAAAACACCAAAACCCAATGCCATCAAATCCATTTCAACTCATAGCCACTTTATATAAGATTTCTGAGATTATGAAGCAGAGAGTTCCAACCTTCTCTTGCATAGCAGCTGGGGGGAGGGGAGTTGAACAACTGAGCTTGTGTTAGTAGTCTAACACTTACCTGACAGATATTTTTAAAATCATATGTTAGAAAATTAGATGCAATTTACAAATAGCAGAACATAATCATTGGATTATATATGGCTATTTATATTCAGAAGAGTATTGCTGTGCAAAGCCTAATCTTGTAACTACCCACTTGGTTTTTCAGTGATAGCAAGATCCTTACCCGGGGAAATAAACTTGAGCAAGCCCTGATTTGTTCTAACCCTTCCCACCTTTACAGTCTAGACTGATGCTAATTATTCCTTTGCTAAGATTTCCTAACACTTGTCCAAGTAAAAGAGTTTAATATTTATATGTTCCAGCTAAATACTTTACTTTCTTTTCCTGTTAGCCAGATTAATTTTTTCTTTGCCTACATTATTTGTATTGTAATACACATGGAAGCTTCAAGGAGTTCACAGCAAAAGTATCATAGCCCTTTCTTACAAGATGTTAAATGTTTCCCACTGACCTCTGTTTTTAAAGTATTTAAGATCATATCATCGAAAATTTATGCTGGGATTTTTCCATAAATACTTAATCATCACTGAGGACATCCCCCCCCCTACATTAAACAAACAAGCAAATTGTTTTTATACTCTTTTTCTCTTTCTGCTTGTTTTAGAATATGCAAGCCCCAATCCTGGTGGAGTCTCACTAAAGTCAGGTCAAAAACACATCATTTTCTTTATGTGTGTGTTTCCTCACAGAACAAGATAGAATCAAACTCAGAGACAGAGCTAAACCTCTGCAGATGTATGTCTAATGTCATATAACTCAGTATCTAAGTCTTCTAAAGTATCTCTTTGTGTGTGTGATTTGGTCTCTTCCGTGGAGGTGTAAGTAAAATATATGGGTGTGTTCTGAGGATTTTTCATAAAGTCAAAGAGTTCAGATGGCTCAAATAAACAAAATTGCATCACTTTTCCACAAAGGAAAAATATACTTTAAGTATTTGTGTAAAATTTATTGATTTCCACTTTTCTTTTTTTACCTGAAATAAGCAGTGCATGGTTGAAATCAATGCATGCTAATTGGTAGCATCTAATATCAAGACAGCTCTGTCATATACCTTTACAAGTCAATTTGATCTTCAAATTCAGGACATATCGTTCATCCATTAATGTTAGCAGTGACTAGTAAAAATGCATCAATACTGCCTTGTCTTTTTTTAAAGGTCCAACTTCAACTCCAAATTGAGCACTTTCCTTACATCTTCTCTGGGTCTCTTCCAGCCCATTCGTAATCAGCTAAGCCAATAAGATGATGGTAAGCCGGGGAAAGGACAGCTTTCTTCCAAGTTCCAGGCAATAATTCACTGCCTTCTTCATGCCATCGTTTTTAAAGAGTCGTTAAAAAGGCCTCTTATTTACTAACTCGCAAGTTTACCACTCAAAATCAACACTTAGTCAAAATAAGACTTTAGCACTTTGCTCAGAGACTGCTGACGAGTAACCAAAGGCCCTGGAGAGAGAAATAAAAGGGAACACCCACTCTCGAAGCACATCAAAGGATCACACAACAGACAGTAGGATTCTGCGTCCTGACACGGACGGTACTGATTGATAGAGCAAGTACAACTCACCTTCATTCCTTGGGAGGACTACCAGTATGGAGATCAGAAAACAAGGTTGGAATTAATGTGATGGATGCATTGCAGTTGTACAATATGTCCCAAGTGTGGATCTGTGTAAAAGTGCCCTACCCAAAGTGGTTCGGCCAATTGCCTTATGATAGATCAGTGTGGTAATGGCTAAGTATGGTAGCCGTCTCAGTACTTTAGAAAGTGAGGATAACCATCTGAAATCTATGAATATTCAAATCTTTACTAAAAGCAGCTTGTATGTGAAATTTAAATGACATAGAGCACACCAGAAAAAGGCTCCGTTCCAAAGTTCTGCAAAAAAGAATTGTATTTACAGATGACACGAACTAATCAAAGACATGTCACATCATCTGGAAAACTTAACGGCATGCCATAACTTCGTATCACAGTCAAGATGCGTAACAGAACCCATACTTATTTTTTCTAATAATCAAGCCAAAAACAAAGAAGTAAATGGAGCGATATCAAAATGAAACAGAAAAGAAAAAAAATTCCACAAAGACATTTACTATATAATTGAAATGGCTTACAAAACCAATTAAACCCTTGAAGACTTTTTGTTTTGTTTTATATATATAGTTTGCTTTGTTTTACAGACAGGTCCTGTATCTTCAGTGTTCTGCTGATACAACAAACCTTTGCTCTTTCTCTAAAACCTCCTCTGATTAAAAAAAAAAAAAAACTGAGTTACAAAATACAGGAGCTACAGCAAAGGCTCAGGCAATCACTGCATCCCGAAAACGAGGGGATTTGAAGCCACCGCGACTCATCGCACAGCCTCTTCTAGGAGGCCACTCTTTGCTGGTAATTTATGCCCTGCATATTGAGAGCAGCTGTGCAATAGGCTGCCATGTTCCGCTTCCTTCCACAAGCCCAAGCTCCTAGACTGAGGCTTCCAAAATGCAAATACTGCCTTCGCTTTTCAGATGGAACTGATTTCCAGGGGAAAAAAAAGAGTGCCAAACATCACTTTGATATGCAAAATGTCTACACGAGTTCATAATCATCATTTTTCCTCACACACACAAAAAAAATCCCAAAACAACGTTTTCACTCCCTGAGGAGGTGAAAGGACACAGAGAATTGGTAAATGTTAATCTCCTTTGCAATGATGAAGAATGGAGGGCTCACAATAAAAAGGATCAAATGATCAGAAACACTGAATCCCAAGAAATCTTGGTAACGGCTATTGTAATCCTCATATGAAAGTATTTGGAACATTTAGAGCTCGTGGATATGAAAAGCACATTTCATCAATAAATTTTCATAGGCTGTGTGTCTCAGCAATACATCTTTTATACAAGAATTTTAAAATACCAAACAGAATTATATACTCCGCTAAAGTGATTGTTTTTATATACTTTAAATTACATTATATATGCTTATATATAATTAATCCATGGCAAATGCCTAAAAATCTAAACTATATTGTAGATTATGTCATAGTATAGATTTGTTACTCATAAATATACTTTAAGGTTCATGTACACGTGCACAATAAATAAGTGAATATTGGTATCTAAAATACTGCTGATGGAAAAGGAAAACAGTAAAAGAGCATATTCTTTCTGAGCTTCATCTGTTGTGGCCCATTTTAACTGATAAATTAATTTGCCCAGAAATCTAATCTGTTTCTCAATAAAAACTTTATTTGCTGACAGAATTCAGTCAACGTGGATGTGTATGGTGTGGAGAAGAAATGAATTAAATCACACTAGCAATGTTTGTTTTCCATACTTAATTGTTCTCCAAAGATTTTTTTTATCAATATCCAGAGTGGCAGAAGTAAATACAAGGAAGGTAGCTATGCATACAGTCAAGGTTTTCCCTCATGTGATTGCATTACACTAATTATCTGGCCCTGGAAACCTCTAATTAAAGGGATGGCCCTATTACTTGCTTCTTTAAAAAAGTCTAGATCCTTGATGGCACTTAGGCATAATAGAAATCTACTGGTCTTTGGAGCGATTCTAGGACCTTCTTTTTTTTTTTTTTTAATTCATTTTATTGGGGACTCATCATATTGTATACATACATACATACATACATATGTTGTGTCAGTAGTTACATCTTTTCTGGGATGGGGTGGGGTTCTTTTTTTTTTTTTTTGATTTGTGAGAAGTAAGCCTAAGACAGGCGGAGTTCCCGGGAGGACATTACTTGAAAAAATTAAAAAGGGGGACCTGTCTAGGACCTTCTTATAGAGGAAATCATAAGTGAAATGATGAATTCAAGTAGCAAACCCCAAATTATAGCAATGTACTCTATCCTTGGATCAAAGGAACACACGCCAAAAAGAAAGAAGGAAAAATCAGGTTCTGTTTTAAACTTTGTCAAGAAAATGTTGTTGGCAACGATAGTTTGATTAGTGGTGAGTGTGAATATGGTGACCAACAATGAGAAAGAGCAACCCAGCAAGCAAAGAAAAAAATATCCCAGCCGGGGCCAAAAAAAAAGACCAGCCATACAGAACAGAAGGGGTAAACTCCAAGCAGTTCTTCAGCTTCATGTGTGTGTAGCTCTCCATGTCTGCCACAGCCTGGACCCAGATGACATAGAGAACCACAACCAGGGAGAACAGGATTCCTAGAAAGGATGGAACAAAGAACCTTTAGACTTTCAGATTTAGTTCCCCAAAATTCTCCAATAGACAGTCATGTGCTTCATAATACACTTCTAAAATGTGACTCTAGTTTTATCAGCTCGGTGGTGACAACCTTCTTTTTATATGTCTCGTGCACATTCTAATTGATCTTTTATATGGCAAGGGAAGGGACTAGGAAAACTGAATGGGTGACAGAACCATTTATGCTCCACTACAAGTCTAAAGGTTGGCAGGTCAAACTCAAGCAACCCTGTACCAGAAGTAAACTCTGGGGATCTGCTTCTATTAAAATGACAGCCAAGAAAACCTATGGAGGATTTCCACTCTCTGACACATTGTGTTTCCATGTGCTGGAACAGGTTTGACGTTCGTTTCTTTGTTTTAGTAGACCATGTACCAAGGAAACTTTGATCCCAATCATTGTAGCACTTACATTCTAATAGCATTTGTTTTGGTCTATGCTTGGTCTGTGATGAGTCCCCTAAATGTTATTTCATTAATAGGTAAAATGACTCAATGAAATAGGACTGTTATTGTCCCGTATTATTCTACTGTATCATTATCTGGCGAAGTTAGGGGCCCTTGGGACATAAGGATTTATGCATCCGGTCACTAACTGGAAGAGGAGTCGTTTGAATGCTCCACCTGCTCTGTGGGAGAAATATGGGCTGTCTGCTCTTAAAAAGAGAAACCATCAGGGGCAAGTCTACCCTTCCCTAGAGGGTCGCTATGGATCAGAACTGACTCCAAGGCACTGAGTTTGAGATTTGGAGGACTATAAAACTCAGATTTCAGATCAATAAACTAATGAAATATAAAAGGGAGCATGAAAATGTTTAATCACTAACTATATGACAACATTACAATGTATCAGCATTTTTTCCTTTTTCCGTTTTTTTAATGGAGGGATCGTACAACTCTTATCACACTCCATCCATCCATTCATTCTGTCAAGCAAAGTTGTACATGTGTTGTTGCCATCATCATTCTCAAAACATTTGCTTTCTAGCACCTTCATGCGGCTAAAATCCACCAACTCAAACACACTTCTGAAAGCATAAAATGTGGAGAAGGCATTCAAATGTTGGACCCCCAGCTTCAAAAAATAAATAAATAAAAAACAGTATGGTAGACAAAGGCTGGCTAGAATTCTGACACTTGAGAATGCCATTCATGTCAATGGTTTCATGTCACTACTCCTGGAATCAGCAGCGGAGAACCAGGCAGCAAGAAACTGAAAGCAGCAGATTCCCCAGCTGGACAGACTCCCCCCACAAGCTGCACTGCTGAAGAGCTCCACCTTTATCCCTGAGCAAAATATGCTTGAGGTCACTTGCTATTTGTCTGGAAGTTCAATTTAAACATGCCTGAGATCTATTATACCATTTTAATGAATGAGCTAAAATTTTTAAGTCTAAACAGCCCCACTCAACATATTGTCAACATATCTAGGTAGAAAACACATTCCTTTAACTTGAGGTACAAATGAAATAAATTGGCAGAAGAGAAGAGTTTTCAAAAGCCCCATTTTCAATCACACTTCTTAATTGTGCTCCTACAGTATGTGAGATATCCTTTATTTCTAGCCATCAGTTTCACACACACACCAAATTTTCAGATGTAAACACTAAAGGAGAAGGGGTTATAAATATTTCTAGGTATGACATTATCAGAACTTTAGATTGCTCATCATCAAGATACACTCTACAGCACAAGGAAGAATCTTTGAAGAAGTACTCTTCCTTGGTCTGTAGCGTCTATCATAATGATGAGAAAGTTTAAGCATTTCACTAATAAGAAACATCATTCCCTCTGTGGTCTGTAATGTAAATGCAAATACTGGAGCTCAGATTAGAGTCATATAACCACTGAACAACTACTATATCATGGAGAAATAGTAACGTCATAGCCGGAGAGCAAATCCTTAACGAAACCATACCTCAGATTTTGACAACAATATGGCAATGCCATGTGTTGTCTAGCAACGCTGTGCATTTCAATACATGTTTTTCAGCAAATATATAGACAATGTTGCCTGTTAATGTAGCGGTTTGACTTAACTATTTGCATAAAACCGCTTGCCTTTATGAAAACACCTTGCAAACCTTTGTTCTTATTTGTTGATATGATTTTTATCTTCTTTGAAACATGCAAATCTCTTTTGCTTTCAAATGGTGTTATGAAAAAGAAAATTGCCTTTGGGAAAATCCAATAGCTTTACACACTTGTTTTCTTCTTTTTTTCAGAAGTTGCAAAACCCACTACTGAATTTATATAACTTTAAAAAAATGTAACAGATAAAAGTGATATTTATGTAAAAATTAAGAAAATATAAGCAATATTGAAATATAAACAATATATAAATATAAAAGATGTAATTATAAGTTAATTATTCACAATTGCTATTATTATACTCTGAAAGCAGTGAAAAATAGTTATTTCTCTAACTACCATCCTTAATTGCTCACTAATTGAAGATACAGTCCATTAAATATCTATTAGATCATTTTATGATTATATCTCACTCATAGGGTAAAATAGCCAGTGCTCCTCTACCCATTAAATTGCACATGTGTATGTATGTGTTTGTGTGTAAAGCAAGGTGAAATAAAATAAAATGAACAAGATTTATATTAAAATCAATAATTTAGCAGACATGGCAGCTCCAGAATCTATCACTCGGCCTGCATGAGGTATATAATCAAAAGAAAAGTCTGGAGCCTATTGCCTTTTGGTAGATTGATCAATTACATGAATAATTTTGGCTAGTTGGAGTCATATTTCTATGACAGAACAGGAATTAAAAGTTTGCAAATATGGAAAATTATAATGAACTTTGTGATGTGGCTTTCAATAAGTATTGAGTCCATCCATGTAAATTCATAATTTTAATAGATAAATATGGAAAGAAATGTATCTGCCATTTGTGTGTTCAGTGTTTGAAATATATGTGGGTATATATATCTACAGTACATATATTTTCTGGGTCTGAGCCTTGAGAGGGTCTGGGAGAAGCAACACCCAAGTAGCTAAGTGATATAGCATATCAAGATCTTGGCTTCTAAATACTCTTCTCCACTAAGTGAAACCAGGACTCTAAAGAAATGGTGGGATTCAGGCCATGGCCGAAAGTACATGAAGAGTCTGAAACATCTTGATATGCCAGAAAAAAGAAATGCTCAAAGAATAATGCATATGATTCAGAAGGCAGGGTGAAGAGAGTTTCCCTCGCCAAATCCAAGAAAACTTAATAGACAAGTAATTATAGGAACACATTACGCATCATTGATTAAAATGGTAATCCAGGAGTCCATGTAGCTATAAGTTAGCAAACAATAAGTGACAGAAAAACTTCCCCTTCAGTAGAATTTATGAATGTAGGAAGATGTAGAAATCACCATTTGGCAATCACTAAATGAATGTTACAAAAGAAAAAAAAAAAAACCAAATGTGGATGGTAAGAGAATTGAGTGAAATTTGGATGATATATAGATTCTAAACCTTTTCCCACAAAGATTTTATTACAAGTAATCCCTGATTTCAGATGTAATTGAGCTACAACAAACCACTCTCCCTTAGGATTGTGATGCTTTGTCTTGGAACATCTTCACATATGTAATACATACTACATACAGTGTGGCCGTGTGTATCTGGAGCATGCTATAATTATCAGATGTTCATTTGCAAATGCCTCATTTTAAAATTTACTGTTCACACCAGAGCTACACATGGTCTGCTTGTACATGTGGTTGCCGTGAGTCAGAATCAACTGGAGAGCACCTAACAACAATAGCATCACTCACAACATTGCCAGATAATAGTAGTAGGTGATGGTCTGGTCTATGTGATCTCAGTGTCTCGAGTCCTGGGGTACAGGGAAAACAATTGTTCATTTTAACCTAAGTTAAATTTCTCTAACATCTGCTGCTTACATCCCCAACAACATATGGATCAAACACAATGCTACTGAAATTCTAACAAGGTCACTTTAGTTTCAATAGGAAACAGATTGTCAAGAAGACTCTAGACCAGTGGCAGGAAACCTACGACCCGCAGATCACCTAGTGACCCACTAAACAATTCTTAATTACGATACTCTTGCCAATGAATTAAAGTGGGTGCTTTCGATTTATAGCGATGGCTGGTGGTAGCAGGCAATCACGGTGCCGTGCTTTCGATTTGGTGAGACAGCCGTCGGCAACCGGCTGACAGTGGCTGTCTTCTTTGAGAGAAGTGGAACAAATGAAAAGCAATATGCTTAATTTGACTTGAAGGAGATAGATCACATTGGACTTGTCTGTGGATGAAAGTGCTGACATAAATAACGTTGCAAGGCTTGCGACAGTTGCTCGTTATGGAGCTATTGATTCTCCAGTTATTCATGAAGAGTTGTGTGTACTTTCACCAATGTTAGGTACTACGAAAGCTATTGACATTTTAAAGAAGGTTTAAGAATTCATTAAATTCAAAAATGGAAATGTTTTTGATTTGAAGAAAAAATTATTTTCTGTCTCAACTGATGGGGCTCCAGCAATGTTAATATTGTTAGTTCAGGTAGACTAGATAAGCAAATTCATAAACACGCATATGGATATAAGGGAAAGGTTTATATACAAGAGATATGAAACATTAAGAAAGCATCCCAACCCAGTCCAGTCCAAGGTCATAAGTCTGATATTATCCCCTATGTCTGATAAAGTCTATAAAGTCTGTATAGCCCCTATGTCCATAAAGACTTCTTCTGACTCACAAAGTCACAGGCCAGTGAATACAGATCTTGTGCATGCAGCGGCAGTAGAAGCATCCCAGCCCTGGCAGGGGTCTCCCCATAGCCCTTCATTTCCAGGGCTCAGGGTCCATTAGCAGTATGCATTGGCAGTAGAAGCATCTCAGCACTGACAGGGGTCTCTCTGTGGCTTCTCCAGTTCCAGAGGTCTGGTTCCATCAGGGCAAGCCCATGTGGCTTCTCCTCTGGCTCCTCCAGGTTCCAGGACTCAGGATCTGTCAGCAGGCCACCATCTTGTCTTGTCAGTAGACCGGCTCCCAGAGACTGAGTCAAGTCTCTCTCCAATTGGGAAATACTGCAAGACTTCGCAGAATTCTCAGGAGAGAGCCATGCCCACACAGAGGCCTAATTGGCTAGCTCCAGATTGACACTCCTATACTTCCACTCATGAAATTGACACACAATTACATGACTGCCTCAGTTAGGAAAACATGCAGGCTTTGTAAACCTAATGCAGAAGAAACTTGGAAGACCACTACTTTCATTCCACCGTATAAATCAAGAAGAAATTTTATGTGCAAAAACCTCCTTGCAACAGTTAAATGAAGTGATGAGTGTAGTGATTACATTACTAACACAATTATAGCTCATTCTTCTTTGAATCACAGAAAATTTAAAACACTTATAGAAGAAATTGAATATAAATATAGTGATTTACTAAAGCGTACTGGTTTGCTGGTTAAGCTGAGGAAAAGTTCTAAATCACTTTGTGGAATGCATTGATGCAATTGAAATATCTATGAGTGAAATCAGTCAAAGTTTCCATCAGCTCAAAGATAAAAATTGGTTTCTTAAATTAAAATTCTTGGCAGAGATTACTAATCACTTCAATGATTTAAATTTGCACTTACAGGGCAAGGAACAGACAATTCTCAAACTTTATGAAGAATAGAAAAGCTTTTGCTGTAAGATAGTTCTATTCCAGGATGACTTAGAGAAAAAAAAACGTTTAAATGTTTTCCTTTAGTAAAAACTCATAAAGAAATTACAAATGCTTAGATATGCTTAAAGTTTATATAGATGCCATTCAAACTGAATTTGAAACCCGATTTCAGAACTTTAAAGGTCCTATGTTCAGTTTTATAATAAAGTCTGAAGAAATGGAGGACATGTTGGAACTGTAATATTTCAATTTCCTTGAAATTGAAAATCTGGATATTGAGTTAATTGACTTCAAAAACTCAGAAATAAGGATAGACAAATTCAAGGCTTAAGAAAACAACTTGAAATCACTGATGAAAATCACTTAAGCATGATAGTTATATGCTGGACATCACTTCCTTCCAAGTTTTCTTTGAAAAAGAAAGTTGGTTTCACTTTGCTATCAGCTTTTGGGTTTAGCTACTCACATGAACAGGTATTTTCCCAAATGAAATTCACTCTGAATTCATCGCTAAACAGGTTAACTAACGAAAATTCAGAACCATGTGTTCTTTTAAAAATGATGAATTATCAACCCAAATATCTCAAACCTTACAGGGATAATGAAACAGCATAAAGGAAACCCTTAAAATGATTAAATGCTTAATTAAATAGGGGTTCTTTTTATTTACATGATATTTTCTTTTCTGCTAACATTTTATGATTTTTCAAGTTATAAGTATGGATTTGATAATAAATTTTAATTCTATATTCAAGGTATATTGGATTATCCCATCTGTATGTTTTTATTTTCTGCATTCTAAGATAATGCATAATCTAAAATAGAAGTGTGTGACCTACCAGGAAAAATTTTTGTGAAAAACAGTAGAAAAATGACCCACTTAAAAAAAAACGCAGACCACTGATCTAGACACTCATATAATAATGAAAATGACTGCGATGTTAATAAAGAAGTGAATGCTGACAAAACAGCATGTGAAGAAGGAGTGTCTCATTCAGTCATAAGGACCAGCATTAGGGTAAGTGTAGGATGATAAAGACGTGATTGGCCAACAACGAAAAGCCAAGGGTGCATCCATGAGATGGTGAAGCTGTTGACAACTTGGTGGGGCCAAATCCAAAAGGGGATTCCCATTAGTTTACTAATGATTTCAATGACAACACACAGCCGTTTTGAAGCCCTAAGGAAAAGGCAAGCTAAAAACTACCATTATTACTTTACTCCCAGCAGGGGCTTTTCTCCTATCTTCAAATGCTTAATTGACTGTGTAAAATGACTAGGACTCAAGAAACAGTCAATACTGGAGCTGTGGTCAAAATGCAAAGGTGAAGTGGACATGGTAATACTGGATAAAGAATGTCTTCTAGGAAAAAAAAAAAGATTAAAGAACCACACAGCCAACCCTCAGTATATTTCCTGATGAGAAATATCATCACCATTCCCAGATGATCCAAAACCCCGCTTAAATGTATGTATTTCAGCAACTGACAACATGCCAACATCGTTCTTCTTCATTGTCACAGTATATTGTTTGACTCCTGTAGTTTTTAATTCAAAGTCTACTTATACTATTTCCAAGTCTACAAAGACAAATCACTATTGAGTGATAATAAAAGGCAGTAATGATGCACAGTAAGTTTTCAAAAAACATTCATCTTACAAATTTACATCAGAACAGACTTGGAGTTGGCAGTGAATTAGAGATTCATGCATAGAAAATCATATTGTTACAATAAGCTGTTTATGCTTTAAATGACCACCAGAATAAATAAAAGGAAAAAAGTGGAAGGTAGAATAAAACAGTGTGGCATATACACCCACATTTTGTGCCTCCAAATATCTAAACCCACATCTCACCACCAGAGAATACCAGAAATATGCTTACTTTTGTTTTATTGACTATGAAAAGGCATTTTTTCTGTGTGAATCATCGCAAGTAATGGATAAGATTGCAAAGAACACAATTTTGCTCATTTGGAACCTTTACCTGGACCAAGTGATGATCATTCAAACAAACCAAGGGGAGATTCTTTATTGTAAAATTAGGAATTGTATCATTTCACCATACTTCTGAAATCTGTATGTTGAGAAAATAGTCTGAGAAAATGGGTATTATGAAGAATGTGGTATCAGGATTAGGGAAAATTCCTTAATAACCTATGATATGAAGAACACACAAACGTCCTTGCCAAAAGCAAAGAGGGGCTTTAAAAACTTACTGGTTGAACATCAAAGACTTTAGTATGCCTTGAACCTCAATGTAAAGAAAAAAATACTCACAATGGACCAATAAACAACATTATGATGAATGGAAAAAGGATTGACTATCACGAATTGTATTTCACTTGTACTTTTGTACTTTACAATCAATGTCCATGAAAGCAGCAGTCAATAAATCGGATAGCATTATATTGGGAAAATCTCCAAGCTATCTTTAAAGTGTAAAAGAGAAAATGTGTCACTTTGAGTACTAACTTGTGTGTGGTAGTTTTATAACCTGTTGTCAATTTGAAAGGATTAGAAGTGAAGGGATGGAGTTTAGCCTGTCAATCAGGTCGAAACTTGATGACCTCATTTGGAGGCACTAAGGGCTGTACAAGCCACTGAATCCACAAGACTTTCTACCCACTGGCCTGTGATCTTCTTGCATTCAGCATCATTTTATGTGTTTGGTGAGTCTGAAGAAGACTTCATAGATTGGTATTCGACTGACAGACTTGATCTGGACTGGGCTGGGATGCTTCTTTAATGAACAATTACTCTATCTCAAGCTCTTTCTGATTATACATATGAGTGTCTATGAATTTGTTTCTCTAGTCAACCCAGACTAACACAGTGTGCCTGACCACAGTCATGTTATTTTCAATATCACATTAGGCATATGAAAGAAAGAACTTAAGAAGAAGAAAAGCCTTTGAATGATGATGTTTGTATAAACTTGAAAATATCAAGACTATTGGATTGCCAAGAAAAGAAATCTGTTTTGGAGCAGTACAGACAGAATGTCCCTTAGAAGTGATCACAGTAAGACTTTCCCTCTCAAACTTTGGACATCATCAAGAGGGACTATTCCTTGAAAAAGGACATCAGGCTTTGTAAGTGGATGGTGAGGGAAAAAGAAGAATCTCAGTGATTGATGCTGTGATTATAACAGTGGGTTCATAAGTAGAAAAAATGTGAGCATTGTGCAAGATCATTGCACATAGGTCTCTATGTGCCATAGCCAACCCAACAGCATCTAACAAGAGTAACAATATTGTCTATCCAGACTACTTAGAAGTGAAGTAATTCAAATATTGGGATTGTCAGAGGAAACACTGGAGAAAAAGAAGAAATAGGAGTGGCTGTTTGGGGTCTGGTGCTGCTTTACCAGAAATACAAGTGGATGGTGTTTAAAAGCAGAAAATTATGGTCTCGCCATCTCAGAGACTAGAAGACCAAAGATAGGGGGCTGACTCCTAGGCAAGGACTTGCTTTTTCTGCAGGCTCTCTCTGCTTGACTCCATTCAGCGTCTGTGTGTCCAGTTTTCCTTGGACAACACCATGTGTCTTACCATTGATCTTCCCAGAGTCTAGAAGATTCTGAGTACAGGGATCCCCTGTCCCTGTACTCTGCTTGCTTCCTTCTCCTTTTAACTTTATATGGTTAAAAAGTGTGATTCAAGCACAGGAAAGACTTTACTAAGTGTGACGACTTTAGTTTTTAGTGAAGGTGGTGACTAGGGTGGGACACATATTGAGTGACACACAGACTACAATTTGAAAGACTCTGACTCAAGTCAGAGTCCTATTTCATTAATACATAAAGATCAAATTTGTATCACTGCACAAATTTGAGAAAACTTACTCCAGATCACAAAAGAGGGGTAAGCATGCAATTCTAAGAGTCATGGTCTAGCGAAGTTGACATATATTTTGGGGAGACACAATTTCTCCTAATTTCTTCCAAGAGCCATGGTTAAAGGAGGAAACTCAGACATATGTCACTGCTTGGAAGCTGTGCTGTCAACTATACTAGGAGGCTAGTAATCAAGGCACCTACACACACACACACACACACACACACACATACAAAACTCACTGTCATCAGTCATTTCTGACTCCTTGCAACGTAGAAAGCAAATTTAAAAAGAACACAAGTGTCTGTGGAAAAATTAAAATTTAGTCTGGCAGGATTTATCAAGTAGACTTGGGGATCTGAAGCTTTCCCTACAATTAATGGGTATTCTCTTTTTACTAAAACCTGCCTTAGCCTACTACCTGGCATTGATTGGGCAGTAGGCAAAATATTTCCCCCCAAAAGCCCACATTTTAATCTCTGGAACCTACTCGTAGTATTTTGCATAACCATGGCACGAGGGACTTTACAGATCAATTAAAATAATTCAATTATCCTAGATAACCTATGTCAACCTAATGTAATCATCTGAAGTTATGAATGCAGAAAATGTTCTCTGGCTAAAGTTAGAGAGATGTGGAAGGAGAAGAAGTAGCAGAGAGGTTTAACATTACTGGAGTGGAAGAGTGTGGGTAGACCAAGCACACAGAAATCCTTCATGAGGAGTGAGTGCAGGCATCCTCTATGAAGAAGGATAGCTATGAAGGCATTACTTTGCCAGGAAATGGGCATCTCAGTCCTCCTAATGCAAAGAATTGCAAAATACATAGGTGATCTTGGAAAATGTCTCCAATAGGGAATGTAGCACCAACAATGCATTGGTTGTGGTTTTGAGAGACTTGAGAATATCATCAAATTCCTCTTGAACTTCTAACCTGCAGAATCATGATGATAAGATAGTTTGTTTTACTTTAAGCCATAAATACAAATTTGTATTAATGTGCCATGACATTTATGGAAAACTGAATACTGGTGATAAATACTGGCCATTGTTATGGATTAAATTGTGCTACCCAAAATATTCTTAATGTTTTTAAGTCATAATCCCCTGTATTTATAAATAAGTTCTTTTGGGGGGGCATCACTGCCCTCTGGTGGAAGTGGGAGGCTCAGCCTTGTTCCTGGAGAGCTACTGCTGGATTGGAACTGCTACTTCAGTGGGCTGCAGTCCCGCACTCAACCACTATGCCACGGGGGCTCAGCCTAAGTAAGTTCTTGCTTGTAAATATGAGCTTTCTTTGACTATATTAATTAAGGTAGCAGAGGAATATAGAGTCTAAATCTAATCATTTATGAGATGCATCACCTTAATGAAACCAAACAGAAGCCAACACACACAGGGGGAAGACATTTGCTAAGGGAGGATCCATCTAAACACAAAAGACATGTCAAACCAGAAATCTCCAGAAAGCAGGAAAGTGGCCTACAGAAGAATCAACAGGGTCCTGAAGTTAATTTAGATTTATAGCCTCCAAATCTGCGAGAAAATTCATTTCGGGTCTTCAGAGTCCCCCACTTTGTGATATTTCTATTTCAATGACACCAGGTAAGCCCAATGGCCTAGTGGTTACTCTCCTGAAAATTGCAGGGGTAGTTCTACCTCCTGTAGGTTTCCCGTGACTCTGCATTGACTTGATGGGAGTTAGTTTTTGCTAGATAGCTAAAATTGAAATTGTCATTTTACTGGAATCTGTAGTCAAAGCTCATGGAAGCAGCTGTGAAGAAACCAAATCACCTATTGCATTGGGAATATTTGCTGCACCAGATAACTTTAACGCGTCAAAGAGCCAATTGTTAAAGATCAAAGCTGCCACTCTGAAGACAACAGTCCCTGATCCAAGCCATGGCATTTTTCATTCCCTCATATACATGTGAATGTTGGACAATGAATAAAGAAAACTGTAGAAGAATCGAAGCCTTTGAATTATGGTGGTGTGAAGATTATCTCAAGTATTGCCCTAGGTACAAACAAATTTGTCCTGAAAGGACAGCCAGAATGCTCTTTAGAAAAGAGGCTTTCAAGACCTCATCTGCTGTAATTTGGTCATGTTATCATGAGGAACCCAGTCCCTGGGAAAAGACATCATTCCTTGTTATGTACAGGATCTGCAAGAAAAAGAGGAAGACTCCTGATGAAATGGGTTGGCATAATGCACTCAAAGAGAGCAGCAATTTTAAGGAGGACACGAGCCTGGGAAGTGTTTCCATCTGTGCATACAGGCTCACTCTAAGTTGAAATTGGCATACTTGATGGCATCTGACAAGAACATGGTAGCAAAGGAGACCGAGCATCATAGTCAGTAAAGACTCAAAAGCTAACCAAAAGGTCAAAGATTTGGAATACACTAGAGATGCCAAGGGGTATGGATGTGGTATAGATGTGTTAATCTGTACCCCAAAAGATTACAACTTCTGGAACCACTATACTATATCCAATACTGTGAGGTAAGTTCAAACGCAATGGGTTGTTCGGTTTAGGGAATTAAAACAGTAGTTTCTGTTAAAGCTATATATTTTGTTTTATATATTTTGTGTCAGTTACATATCATGTTATCTCCTGGCATTGTGTGTTATTTGGGAGAATGAAGTAACTCAAGATCTTCAATATTCCCCAGTAAGTTGGGTGAGAATAAATGAAATTGGCAGATAAATCTTTGCCACCTGAAAAACTAAACCTAGAGTACCACGAATCTAAGTATTAGTATACTGCTTATGTCTTAAGCCTTAGTTTCCAATTTTTTCCTTTTCTTAAATTATTATTCAATATCCTCTCCCAGTTCTGCCCAAGTTCAGATGTGGAAACAGAAAAGATCATGTGAACTACATCCTGGAGCCAGCAATCTCATGGACTCACACAGTGCAGGAGGGCCTGCGATCAGTGAGAGAGTTAGAGGGGAAGGTAATGACCCAGTGCTACAGCAAAGGTCAGTTGTCCCACCATGCCACCATCTCACAAGATCGTTGCCCCAGGTCAAGCTTGGAGGCTCGGTGTCTTCTTGGAGTCACAGGCAGTTTCTACAAAGCCAGTACTGACTAACGGCCACCTCGTGCATTGCACAGTTTCCATGGCTATAATCTTTTAGGAGTAGACAGCTAGGCCTACCTTCAAGATGCCTTTCAGTAGACTTGAACTAACAAGTACTCAGTGAGCAGCTAAAGGTATTGCTTATTTTCACTACTCAGAGACTTCTGTTAAATGACAAGGTGATCACAGTAGCTTTCTTTCACCCAGTAAGTAAATGGTCATTAAAAATACTGATATATTTAGGTAGGGTGGTATATTGTGGGCTCCCATGTTTCTTTAAATAACACATTGTTCTTCTTAGTGGCAACATCCCAGGTCACAAAACCAAACAAAAAGATGAAAACATGCAGAAAATACAGAAGGAAGGAACAGAGGTGAAGCTGACATTGATTGTACACCATATATTGATCTCTCAATTCATATTTTCATGAAAGCATCACCTTTCCCCCAACTTCATCTTTTGATTCCTATATTTTCATGTGATAACATAATTTAGTTATGATAACCATTAGGGTACAAAGGGCTTATTAGGCTTTAAAATTTTATTATCCTCTTAAACAATAGAGCAGATGATGACAGAAGTACTCTGAACTTAAAATTTAAGAGATAATTACATTTCCCACAATCGTGCTAAATTTTAAAACCAGACAAGCACTTACATTTCGGTGGGTATTTCTGACCTTGAATAATCCCTGCCTTTATTGCTAGCAATGAGAATGTGTCATTTTATCAAGAGGATTGTTTTCATGAACAAGAATATAAACTTCTGCTGATTAAAAGCTACCTCATTCCAGGATAATCCTGAAGAGACCTTTGGAGAGGGCAACTGATCTGACCTGTCCACAAAGGAGCAAACCAAGATGGGAGTGCATCGGACCAGTGAAGGGAGTGGAGCCCCAAAGTCTCTGGAGAATTTTGATGCTAGACTTATGGTTCAACTCAAGGAGCAGCAGTTGGTGCCCCATCTGGTTGGCCCTCCCAGGAGGGCCACAGTAAAAGCCTAAAGGTTTAACAGGGAAGGTGCGGCACTAGACCACTCCATCCCAGACTGCATGAATAGCAAAGGGGACTTTTAGGGTGCTTGCCTTTCAGACAAAAATAATGAAGACTAAATGGGACTATGTATTGTTAGGGGAGCAGGACCCTTGATATGTAGCCCGGAAAGAAATGAAGACTGGGATGAAGGTTTATGACATGTCCTTCTCTGTATTTCACACAGAGATATTCATCTGCTTTAGGGCATGATTCCTGTTAAACTGGTGACTATTTGTATCTTCCGTGTGTGTGTGTGTGTGTGTGTGTATCTATACAAGATAGGCAAGAGAGGCAATCTTAGGAGGACAACAACTGGACATAGGAGGACATAGGAGGGAAGAAGGTGGGAGGATGTAAGCAGTGAGCTAATAATGACAGGTACAGGGGAATAGTTAGGATTCTAAAATTGATGGCAAGGACCGGGTAACTTTCCTGGGCATATTTGAGCATTCACGTTTTATCTAAGAAGAATTATAAAGAGGTGAACAATAGGTGAGTATGACAGTGGGCAGGAGGAAAAAATAAAAAAAGAAAAGAGGAAACTATATATATATTTTCAAAGTTATTTATTTAAATTAAAAAAAACAATCTCATCACCTTCAAATTACTGTCCATCACACTAAATTCATTTGTCAAAATCTGCAAGTCTATTCTTGGTAACATTTTTCAAACTTATCTGTTTGGATGGCTGAAAGCATTTTTTTTTCTTCACCTCTTCTATGTCATCAAACTGCAGTCCTTTAGAAACTCATATGTGTATAAGAGAGAGTTTTCTATAAAGGGTAATTGTATATGAAGAAAGCATCCTCGGGCTGAGCCCCAGTGGCGTAGTGGTTGTGAGCGGGACTGCGGCCCACTGGGATGGAGGTTCAATTCTGGCTCCCAGGAGCAAAGGCTGGGCCTCCTACTCCCACCACCTGAAGGTAGTGATGCCCCCCCCAAAAAAAAAAAGAAAGCATCCTCACCCAGTCAACCCAATCCACTCCAAGCCCCTAAGTCCGATATTAGCCCATATGTCTGGGCCAATCTATAAAGTCCTCTTCAGACTCATGAAATGTATGCAATGGTGCTGAATGATAATCTCACAGGCCAGTGGGTGGGAAGTCACATGGTTCCAGTGTGGGCAGAGGTATCTCATCTCAGTGCTGACAGGGGTCTCCACATGGTTCCTCCAACTCAGGGCACTAGTGTAATGCCATATGTCTTGTCAACAGGGAGTAAGGAGAGAGAGAGAGAGAGAGAGAGAGAGAGAGAGTTTCTGCACTCTTTGGAGGAATACAGGAGTTCCCTGAATCCTCAGGAGAAGGCCATGCCCACATAGAGGCCTCATTGGCTATCATCTGACTGATGGGCTAGACTCCACACCTTCACTCTTAATCTACAAACTGACAAACACTTATATAACTACCACACTTATGAACTATAATTGCTTGATTTCACCTTTCAGATTTCAAGTTATCCATTGTTGCTATTTTGGAATACATTCATCACTTCTCTTTTCATTTTCTGGCCTTCCCTTTTAGTGGGTCTATCCCATAGAGTCGCTCTCAGATATCTCAAACATCAATAACTCTCTTAAATATCCAAACAACTCTGTGACAGAGAAATTTCATGAGGACATTACCATCTCTACCTATAATTCGGGAGGTAATCTGAAAAGGCAAATTTCATTTTGCACTAAGAAAATTTTTGCTCACGCTAACAGTTTCAGGATATAGGACGTAGTTTATGGAGACAAGGCATGGATTCTGCTTACTTGATTCAAATCCTACTTCAAATGATTAGTAGGTGGAAAGGTTTGACATTTTACTAGGGGCAAAGGCACCCTGGGATAATGGCTGGGAGTGTGGCTGTCAACTGAGAGGTAGGACTTGGGAAGACACAGTGGCTGTTTCCCTCCAGATCTGCCTCTCTAATGATGACAGCCTCTGAGACCCTGGGAAGTTTGACCCTGTCACATAGGGTTACTTGAAGGACACACACACTGGACAGGATATAACAATGAGCATAACACCGGGAGCAAGCTTCATACTTCTCTCTGCCTCCGTTTTCTCAGTGGTATAATAGAAGCAATGAAGGCGCCCATGCTAGAAAATGACCACAAAGGACAGATGGATATGATTTGGGGTTAAGCACTTAGCACAGAGAATAGCACAGGACACGTTCATAATAAAGTCCCCCGCATGGAGATGGGTTGGGTTGACACAGTGACTCAGACATAAGGAAGAGTATGAGGATGGGCCAGACCTGGGCAGTGCTATGTTCTGTTGTACATGGGTTTGCTCTGCTGCTATGTGTTGGAACTCAATCGACAGTGCATGAGACCACACTTTTATTACTATTATCAACATGGACAGCAGGAAACCTTAGAATGAGCTCTTGCTTACAGTTAGAAATTACTATTCTAAGATATCTTTTTAAAATATCAAAAACTCCTAAAGTATTGCAATATTTTATGATTTTGAACAAGTTGCAAAAGAACACTCATGCCCTGATTTTTCTAGTTCTAAAATTTCCAGAGGGAAATCTTCTCTTTCCCTTGAAGTTTCTAAGATATCTACTTGTTCCTTATTAGAATTCTCCACAAGGTGGCATCAGTAATCACAGTTTCTCATTACTTAACTTCTTAAAAGGATAAAATGAGGTGCATCCAAACTTTCAAGGATTAAAAGAAAAAAAATAAGTGTTTAATCAAGCAAACCACCTCTCTTCTCTCCCTTCCGTTAGTCCATTAATAATGAGGAAAAGGTATCTTTAAGACAGAATTTCAGCAAATTTGGAGTGAAGTTGTATGTAAGGTGCTTTTCTTTCTTCTTAAAAAAAAGTGTAAAGGGGGAAAGAAAGATAATAAAGCCTTCAGAAATTTCATAAGAAAATTTAGAAGAACCAAAGTCACTAGCTATTTCTGAAAATGCTACGAAGCTATGCATGAGGTTGGACATTGAATAAGGAAGACATTGGAAGAATCAATGCATTTGAATTGCGGTGCCAGAAAAGAATACTTTAAGTACCGTGGACTGCTAAAAAGGCAAGCCTGTTTTGGATGAAGAAAGGCCAGGCCGGTCCTCAGAAGCAATAATGAGAAGACCTCATCTTCCATACTTTGGAAATATTCTCAGAGAGACGGGTTTCTGGGGGAGGCTCTCAGGTTTGGTAGAGTGGAAGGCCTTGGTGAGGCAGAGGGGCGCAGTGGCTGCTGCACCCAGGGGCTCCAGCCGAGGAACAGTTGTGAAGAAGCCGCAGCACCGGGCAGGGTTTCAGTCGCAATGGGTCGCAGCTGAATCAATGACACTTAGCGACAGCAACAAGCTATTTCTGAGCACACTGGTTGTTTGGGGAGGTCTATGCAATGAAACTATTTTTTGGAAAAGAAGTTAAAATCCCTTCCATACTGAGTGACAGAAGCCCAATGAAGCATGCTTCGAGAAAGTCCGGGTTTTCAGCAAGTCTTTTCAAAATGGCAAAACCGAATCTCAAGCTATCCTGGCCGGAAGGCACCAAGTCAGCGTTCCTCTTGGAATCTTCCACTTCGGAGTGGAAACAAGTATGCCTCACAAGCCTGCGCCATGGGAGTAAAAGCACGAGTTTGCCAGAAGCATAAGTTCTATTACTTAGAAAAAAATAGAACCTTTAAAGTTGATTTTTTAAAAAAGGCTAAGCCCACCACCGGAGAGCAATGGTGCCCAACGGGGGGAAAAAAAAAAAAGGCTAAGAAGCCACATATTCAGGTATGAAGTTAAAGAGTTTCCATTTATGGAATGGGTCTTACCCTTTAGTTTTTCTGGTCAGGAGTTTGACCACAATTGAGAAGGCCTTGCACAAGGAGGCACAGACGTGGCTCTGGTGGGATCCATAAGTCCCAGGAAACCTGTTCTGTGAGTCTTCTATCCCCTTAGCACTCCCCCACGTGACCAGGACCTAGTTGAGGTATCAAAGACCCTGCTGTCCAATGTCCCTTGTCAAATGTTCCTCTGGCTCTAGAACCTGTCCCTCACTTCATGTAAAGTCCCATTTCTGTCACATCTTTGTCTCAGGGCTGAAAACTGCATCAAGGCAAATTGCTATTATAAAGTGACCAGATTTTAAGTGGGACACCATTGACAGGGGGACAAGAGGGGCGGTTCTTGATTAAAATTTTGGTCTATGTGGAGCAACAAAAATTTTCATGGAATGCATGGAATGTAATATTCTAATTTTAAAATGCTGTGGGACGTTAAAAATTGTTAAAAAGCATGATGTCTGGTCATTTTATATTAACATCCTATTAAGGACACTTCATGTCAACTGAAAACCAATGTTGAGAAGTAAACTTTCAAAGAATCTGAGAAAGAAGTGTAATAAAGTTTTGAAATATGTTTCTATGATCAAGTTTTCCAAGTGGATCTTGTCATAACACTCACATTTAGATAACATTGTCAGGTCCGGGGCATTAAAAATATTCCACATAAAAGTCTGAAGGAAGACCTCATTATCACATCAGTACCCAAAGCAACAATTTCTCTTGACGAACCCCAAGTATTACAAATGACAGCCCAAAATGGGTATACAGAGCAGGCGACACCTGGAAACATAAGATTGACTTACGTTCTCTACTCCTATTTAAAAGAAGAATTTTCAATCCTCAAACCCTTTAATGTTAATAAAAGGAGTTAGCCAAGCCACCTTTCTGTAGTTTATCAGAATTAATTCTCAAGGAATCCATTCCATTACCCGAATACATTTAACTGTGGTGTCAGTCACATGGTTTATGAAGCACTGTTCCCTTCTCACCACTCCTTGTCAACAAGCTGTGGAACCTAGAGCTCTTCACTGCCTGTGAGGGGGTGCTCGCTTTTCTCCAGGAGGGCCGGGCTTTTGAGTTTTCCCCAAACGTTTCCCTCTTGGAACTGAGAAAGACACAGAAATTAAGAAATTTCATAGTAGGCAAGTGTCTGCTGGCTACCCAGGCCTGGCCCTCTGACCCAAATTCCCCTTTGCTTGTCCACAGCAAGCGCCTGTACATAGCTCCATCTCTCTCTCTGGAACTGGGGACAACAGGTGCAGACCAGGAAAGTGAGCATGCCTGTTTTGAATGCCCGTCAGCAGGGTGCCAGCAATTCCTCCCTAAGGCCTTCCTGCCTTTGCTCTTTGGTTTCCTCTTCAACGTGTTTCCAGTCCTAATAGCCACCATGCTCTGCTTTCTCTAGAAGAAGACATGTCAAGCAAGGAATGGCACCGAGCATCTCTACGTGAGGCACGTGTTTCCTTTCTTCCAAAGAAAAGTTAGTCCCTCTGTGAGCATCCCCCACCCTGGATTAAAGCAACAGCAGCAACCAAAAAAAAAATGTTTCCCTTAGGTTATATATCTATGAATTCTATATTATACTACATAGAAATCAATGTGATGTGCTGATGGAAGTCAGCTGATCAAGTAAGATCCTTGATGTCTTTAGAAAAAAAGTGGCAATAAAGCAGTGGTGATTTGATTTTATGCCAACATAATGTGATCTGTGTGGAGGTAGGGCTAGAGATGAACCTGTGAAGCCAGTAGGAGCTGGTTTCCAAGAGAATCAGTGAAAGTCTCTCTCTCTCTCTCTCTCTCTCTCTCTCTCTCTCCTTTCCTGTTTGCTTGGATTCTGTGTCTGCTTTCCATGGTGGGCTCATGTGGGCCCCAGCAGTAAGAGTTGTCAATGCCCTGCCATGGCCCCCCCAAACCTAATCCCTCCCTGTGACTCTGCAGCACCCCCCTTCCTGCTTCTGCTTTACAAACCTACAGCTATGGGAGTCTGAATAAGGTTCCAGATAGCATCAGATCCGTGAATGGGGATGCCTTCTTGATGTTAAATTACTTCTTGATATCAAGTTCATTCTTATACATATATGAGTGCCATTAGTTTTGTTTATTGAGACAACCCAGCCAACATAAATACACCAATCACAGTTGCTCATAACTCACAATTTCCTGCTGAATATAACAAATGCCACATTCCCTTTATGCCCCTGCCTTTCCTCACCTGGTTCTCAGAGGGAGTTCCCGTCTCCCCTTTTGTAGTGTGCACTATCCTCCAGGTCAGAGAATAAAGCTGTGAGTCACCCAAGAATGTGCTTCAAGTTGTTTGTTCCCCATGGACAGAGGATTTACAGGAATTTGTCCCAGCCTGCTCTGCTCATGTCTCTGGTGACCACAGACAGCTTGTGAAACAGCTGTCCGAAGCAAAGGCTGCACCCTGTAGTCACAGACAAGGGCAAAGAAAACCAACACATTCAGGAATTGAAAGTAGAGTCTTTTCTCTGCCCTGTTTCAAAGGACTAACTAATGCTGTGAAGGTACCTACGGCTTCCAGTGATACACTCTGAGTCCCCAAATCCACTGCCTATCTGTCAAGTTCGCCATACTGTTTTAGCTTACAAGCTACGATACTGTTGGAAGTTATGCTCCTGACATTTCAAATGCCAGCTTTTAGCAGAACTTCCAGACTAAAATGATCTCAGAAGGCTTAGTGCTCTCTTTCAATGAAAATCCTAACTAGCACAGAGGATGTTACAGTGCAGCATGAGAAAATGAGCCCCTCGGTGGAAAGGAACAGGGTCGGGATCTAGCCATAAGCCTGAGTCAATGCCACCACAACTAATAACAGGAAACAACCAACCTTTAGATAAGGGACAGTTGATTTCTAAGGGATTGTGTGCTCCCATCAACCTGATGGTTTAATAAAAGATTTAAATGCTAACAGGGACCCTTTTGATTTCCTCTAGTGAGGTGAGCTTCTGTCTATCTCTACTTTCAGTGTGGGGAGTAGGGATGAAGGGAATCATCGGAACTTGTCTTTCAGAAAAAAAGGTGATTTAAAGTATAGAATAAAAGTGTTTCTAATAAAATATTCAATGTTAGCATTATGGCTTATCATCCAATGCCAGTGTCCAAAGGAGAAAACAAACAAGGCCAGGCCATTATTCATTGACATACAAGACTTCATGTTAATTGTGAATCTCAGTTACTGTATTGGTGCCACTTTGCCCAGAGATTAGGGATATTCTGCAATCTAATACTAGTTGTTATGCATTGCAGTTGTGTAACAAGGCTCACTGAACCATAAACTCAGTGTCACAACATGCTGGCAATTATGGCACACTTGGTCTCAAGCTGTATTTCCAGAGGAAATATCCTACTGGAGAGGTCATCTACCTAAATGCAAGGAGTGGCGATACAAGTCTTCTAAGGATTTCTCTGGGCCTGTGGGAAAGGCCAGGTTTCCACGGCAAAAATTCTCCCTCCAGGCATGGCACCAGGCAGCATCTGTCATGAGTGGAATGCCCAAACAACCTCTTGAAGATGCCAAACATTTTCTATGTGCACACACTCAGCAATGGCCATCTGAAATCCAGGTCTACCTTTCGTTATGTCTAAATAAAGAGACAGTACAAATCCCTGTGTGTTAGATTGCTAATGCAGCTAGAGTAATCATAGGTCCAACCAGAATCTGTCCCAAATTTTCCTAGCAGAACACAATGCATTCGCAAAGGATAGATCTGAGAGGCTACATTAGGCAGTGTATGCTATGTAAGGGCTAAATGTAGGACTTCAGAAGACTTCACTTTGAAATTTATTCAGTATTAGAATATGCAAGGCTGACCAAGAAAAGTGTCATACATTCAACTCAATTGACTCTCTAACTGAACACAGGTTCATCCCCTCTTCACTGTAGAATGAAAGGCTGCCTGACAGGCCAACTTAGAATTTGATGATTAAACAGTTTAGCATCTGCTCCATAATCTCCCTGTTCTTGCATAATAGAATAGGTACAATTCCATCTTCTACATTGGAAGGATAATTTGTATAGTAACATTTTTCAGGAGTGTTAATAAGAAATCTTAGGCATTTTTTAAAAGTTTCCTGACAGGCAGTAGTCAAGAGCAAGGATAATCTACTGACTTCATCACTGCAACCCCTGACTGTATATCACTGTAGTAAGTACTACTAGACAGTAAATTGCAATTATCCTCAAGAAACCTATTTTTGTTATTGGAACAGAAAAGCAAACAGGAATCTCTTATATCCCTCCATATAATATCTCTCTTTTCTCGGGGAGCAACATGTTTTCCAGAAACACAGAACTGGGCCATAAAGGGCATGGCTGTCCCATGGGAAGAGAATCCACTTCCCACTCCTCCAGGTAGTGACATACCTGCTGGGCTCACGAGGCTCTGAAAATTCCTTTCAAATCCCTAAGGACCTGTGTGTAAAGGCTTGTTGAAGAAAGCCCTCAGCCGAGAACTGCTTGCTGCACACAAGTCATTTGGAAAAAGAATAGCTACCCTCATGCCTCATTGTAGGAATACTTATTACACTCTTTATCTTCACATAGATTTCTCAGCCCCCAATAATGTTGATGGGTTTTTTATGCACAAACCCTAAAATGAAAACAAAAGCTAAAGATCTTTAAAATACAAAATTCACCCACATCCACATGCACACACATATAATCTGTGCACTTCTTTTATAAAACCAAAGCTTGAATCAAAACCTTTCTGCCAACATATCAGCTTTATAGATTTCCTTGAAAGACATAGGAAAATTCCAGAGACTTGCTATGAAGAAGGCTAAAGAAAATGAAAAATGATAAGGAAAAGACCAGAAAAATTTCATTGAGGAATCTTTTTTTTCTCTTTCTAGCATGGCAATGCCTCTGCTCACTCTTTGAGAGTAACAAGAGCTGTCCTGTAAGAATGTCATTAGCAAACGTTACCCCAACCATGCTATAGAATTTCTTTTTGCGCTCCAAACTCAAAGAATATGTAAAATGAACACTAAATTAATTCCCGAAGAATGTCAAAACCACATTATAACAAGGTATAAATCAAAAAGAGCTGAGTTCTTTGGGGAAGGATTAAAAACCCAGTGTTCTGAAGATGGTTCACTGTGGCCCAAAGGAACACAGTAGAACTGCTCACTGGGGCTTCTAAGGTTACCCATCTTTATGGAAGCAGACAGTCTTTCTTTCTTGGGGGGGGGGGCATCACTGCCCTCTGGTGGGAGTGGGAGGCCCAGTCTTGCTCCTGGAGAGCTGCTGCTGGATTTGAACCGCCAACCCAGTGGGCCACAGTCCTGCACTCAACCACTATGCCACCGGGGCTCAGCGCAGACAGCCTCTCTTTCTCCAGCATAGAGAGATAGAAAGACCACCTTCAGAAGTGTATAAACCTAGATGGAGGATAAATAAGAAATAGCTTCACATTTTGTTATTTTTGTGCAATAAAACTTTCTATGATTTTTAAAATTCATTTTGTTGGGGATCAAACAACTCTTATCACAATCCATACATAAGTCCACTGTGTGTCAAGCACATTTGTACATCTGTTATAGCAATTTTTTTTAAATTTACCCTTGTATATTTATCATCTCTGGAAAGATCTTTTTTACCTTAACTAGAACTTTAAATGAAACAAGAATTGGATGTGATTTTGGGAGAAGAAAAAAATATTTGGAAATGGAGAAGCTTATTTCTAAGAGAATTGGTTTTATGGATTATTTAAAATATCCCGAATTGGTGAATCCATAAAAATCAGTGTTTCCAAGGGCAGGAGGAAGGGAAATGAATGCTAATGATACAGATTTCTTTGTAAGATGCTAAAAATATTATGGTATTACAGAGAGATGATGCTTCACAACTCTGAAAGAATACTAAAACATGGTGAGTTTTACACTTCCAAATATTAAGGGTGTTTTTTAGTGTTTTTTCAAATGTTAAGCTTTTACTAAATGTAAGTAAGACATCCATTTTTTAAAAAAAATTAATATATGAGCTCTAATGGACAAAGTCAGGTCCCTGATAAAAATCCTTTTAAAAATACTGATTTTTTGGAAAAGGAAAGAGTTGAACTAATAGATAGGTGTTCCACAGATCTCTTCTTCTCTGAGTGGACATCTGCAAAGCTCTTTGAGCCACAGTTGTATACTCACTATACTCCTAGAGAATTAAGCACACTATTATGTGAAAACAGTACTTAAGAGAACTATTTGTCTTCTGGCCACTGATTACAGGATGATAAACCATGTCATCAGTTGTGTTTGTGTTGGCTCTAAAACAGTGAAACCATATAGAAAAGTGATTTGTTGCAAAATATCAAATGTTCTTCTATCTTAATTAAAATGACTTTGGAAAAGAAGTTGCCATTGATTCCAGCTCACGGCAACTCGCTGTATTACAGAGCAGAACTCTTCCACTCAGCCATCCTTGCCTGTAATCTTCCCGTAAGCAGATTACCAGGCCTTTTTATATGGACACATCTGCGAAGATTTAGCTCACCAACGTGTAGGGGTTGGCGTTAAGCGTGAACCATTGGTACAACCCAGGATCCACTGGAAAAAAATAAAGGGATATGATTGAAACATTGGAAGGAAACAAGCAATCCTCTGTAATAAAGTGTTAAAATAAGTTATGCGTTTTTGTTTTTGTCTTTTAAAATATTTTTCACCGAATTTGCAATCTGATATAATATTTGTAAAGTGAAAAAAAACTTCATCTCAGTCAATATTTGGGGAAGTGTACCGGGTAGGCGAGAGAAAACAAATTTTTAAAGCCAAAATACTTAGATTATAGTGTGCCAGGGTGGTCTGGAATTCGGGGGGACATAGAGGAGCAGGGCCATTTATGGAAAACACATGGCAAACACTTGTTAAAAGTTATTCAATTGTAAATAACAAGTTAGTCACTTGATCTACAAGAGTCCATAAAAAAGATGTCAGCATTAATTTTAAAATGTAAATAAAAAAAACCTTGGCTTACTAATGAGTGGGACCAACTCTCAAAGTGGAAGTATTCAAGACTACGGACAAGGGAGTGGACTTTGTGACCCAAATTCATCAATGACACCGCTAACAGGGCAAAAGGAAATGTCGTTTCAAGTTGCTCTAGCCATTCAACTGCAACAAAAGTCAAGGAACTGGGCTATAATGGGAATTAAAGAAATTTTTCATTTTAATTCCTGATGCAAACTATTCCATAATATTCCTTTCCTTGAACTGTCATTAAATAAAAATAAGAACACTTTGTCTTCCTGGTTTATGTCAGAGAATACATAGCCATGCAGAGCTTGGTCTTACTTAAGTGTGGACGGTTTCATATTTACAAATCAGAATTTGAGCTTATGTTTTCAGGCTAGTGCTCTGGTTATTATTTATTAATTAAATTAAAAGGCTTAAAATTCACATGACTCTTCTATTCAATTATTTTTTCCAATAGACTGTAGTCATCTAAATAAGAATTCAATTAGTTAGGAAGCTGACCAAAACAAGTACAGCTTTCAAAAATGTAGAAAATATATTTAGAAAATTCATACAAACCACAATAAATAAAATTGAGTGGTGATGGTGTAGGTTATTTTTTAACTACCAATAGACTAGTCATGAGAATACCTTTATCAAAAATATTATATGGAGCTAACATTTTGAGAAAACAACAAACTAACAAAACAAAGCTTTCACCGGACGTAGTACAAAGACTCATGCTAGGACTTTAGTTTACAGACAGAAAGTTAGCAAGGTAAAAAGACATACAACACAGAATGACTCCATGATGTCAGAGATCTTCCTTCTGAGTCCCTTTGTCTTCCTTTGCATAATAGGGTTATTGTTGTCAGATGTCAATAAAGTCTGTTCAACTTCAGAGCCACTCTATGTACAACAAAACAAAATGCTACCTGATCCTGTGTCATCTTAAGGACCGTTTTTATGTTTATTGTGGCTACCGTGTCAATCCATCTCATTTGGATTCTCATTCCTTACCAGACATGATGTCCTTACCCAGAAACTGGTCCCTTTTGATAATATCCTCAAAGAGCAAGTTTCCTTTTTTAAGAACAGCCTGGTTATACTTCTTTCAAGTCATATCTGTCTATTTTTCTGGACGTACATGGTACATGAAATATTCTTTGTCAGGCACATAATTTAAATGCACTAATTCTTCTTCAGTCTTCCTTATTAATTATACTTTTTAAAAAGCATGCATGAGGTGAGATAGTTAAGGTTCATTGTGCCAACCTGGTAGATGAACACATGTGGGATTTATTGAAGGGAAGAGAGATAAATGGCTCCGTGATCCTCACCTTTCTGGATCTTGCTTTCTGATGAAAGCAAGGGTGCAGCTGCCTTAACCAGTTCCCTGCTTCAGTTTGCATGGCTCACTTCCTGCAAAACATCCCTGAGGAGAAGCCACACAGACCTACTCTGATGCAGCCTTGCTTGCTGGAGCAGCGGTGTGGACACCCTGCCAGTGCTGAGATGCTGACACGCTCACTGATTCAGCTTTCCCCCTGCAGTTGCATCATTGCATGTGTTCTGTGAGGTGGAGGAGGACTTTGGAGATCGATGTCATACATAAGGGCCAATGCTGGACTTACGGGACTGGACAGCACTCAGTTGGGATGTTTTCTTAATGCAAACTAACCCTTTATATAAAATTCTCTCATATACTAATGCATTTCTGTGGATTTGTTTCTCTAGTTTACCCAGACTCACACAGGAAGACATTGAAAATATCATGGCTTTGTGAGGTGTACCGTAGACCTTAGCGTGGCATCTCTACTTTTAAAAACTTAAAGTGAACTTTTGCATAACAGTTATCTATAAGCAGATGCATAGATAAAATGTTTTAACATGTATAGGAAAATTATATGTGTATGTATGTATATTTACAAATATATGTATACATTTAACATTGAATATTTGTACAGGGATTTTTACTTTTGCTGCTTACATATGCAAGACTGTAGTGGAGAAGAGAGGTAGGAAACTTATGAAAACTTCACAGACATAACCAAATACCTTGAAAGAATGAGTTACTGGGCTCAGGGAGGAGGGGTGTTTCAGGACCATGGTCTCCAGGGGAGACCCAGGTGAATTGGTATAGCATAGTCAACAAAGAGTAGCAACTGGGGCCATAAAAGTTCTTGCAGAATCATCACAGTTGCAACAGTTGATGAGTGACAGTAACCTTAGGAAGAATAATCAACCACTTGAGCTCAAAAGGACAGAATTTACTCAAGTATGATGTTTATAAAAGTTAGAAAAGAAAAAATAGAAACCAGAAGCAGAGTGAGAAAGTGGGATTCTTGATGTCACATTGGAGAGATTGCAAAGAATGTGGTGGGAAAAAATGTGTAATAATTATTGGAACAACTCAGCAAGAGTAACATGTCTGATCAGAGCACACAGGAGCAAATGAAAGAGGAAGAAAAGAGGGTGGCCCCCCAAGCCCTGAGGAAACTATTCCTGCTCAGACCAGCCACTACCATGAAAGGACCATAAGGCTGGCACCATTATGAGACAAGACATCCCTCACTGAACCATAGCACTACAGGGGAAAACAATGGAGACACATTGTGGGAATGGGGTCCAATCTGACCACACCACTCTAAGACTAAAGACTAAATGTAGGCAATAGAACAGCAAGGGAAGCAGAGGAACAAAGTCCTCAGGGAATAATAAAAATAGACTATGTTGTCAGGGTGTGGCAGCCCATCAAACCCAACTAGAAAACACGCCTAAAGGTCAACAAACAGACTTTTAATTATTTATAGGTTTTTCTCTCTTTTTTGTTTTTATTTTTATTGTTGTTGTTGTTTTCTTGTTGTTTTGCTTTGTTTTGCTCTGTCTTGTTTTTTGTGCATGTTATTAAATTTACAGGTCTATTTAGATTAAATAGGAAGAATAAACAATCTGGAGGAGAAAACAATGACCGACAGTTCTTGGGGAGACATGGGACAGGGAAAACAGGGGAAAGGAAGTGGATCTTAGCAACCCCTGGGCAAGGGAACAACAAGTGATCTAAAATTGATGGAGGGTGTAGGAGACCCAGTAGGGTTTGATCAAAGGCAATGTAACTGAGAGAAATTGCTGAAACGCAAATGTAGGCTGAAAACATTAGTGGAACAAGAAGAAAGTAAATGGAAATAGAAGAAAGAACTAGGAGGCAAAGGGCATTTATAGAGGTCTAAATAAACACACATACAAAAATATATTTATATATGATGATGGGGAAATCGATCTAAGCACATATACTTTTTGGGGGGGAGGAATCACTGCCCTCTGGTGGTCATGGCAACTACCCAGGCTTGCTCCCAAAGAGCTGCTGCTGGATTTGAACCACCAAGCCAATGGGCCACAGTCCCATACTCAACCACTGCGCCACCGGGTATGCACATATACTTATAGGTTTAGTATTAAGGAAGCAGATGGACATTGGGCCTCTACTCAAGTACTCCCTGAATGCAAGAATACTTTGTTCAAATAACCTGCCATCCATCATGCTCACCTTTCTGACATGATCGCTGAAGACAAAATTGGTGCATAATCAAATGTGGTTAAGAAAGCTGATGATGCCCTGTTATCAAAGGATATAGCATCTAGGGTCTTAAAAGCTTGAAGATTAGCAAGCAGCTATCTAGCTGAGAAGCAACAAAACCCACATAGAAGAAGCACACAGAACATGTCTATAGGATCAGGTATTAGGGATCAAAGAGTAAAAAACATCATATCATTGTGAATGATGAGGAGTGCAGAGTGGAGGTTCAAAGCCCATCTGTAAACATCCCCTTACAGAAGGGTCACAAGAAAGAGACAAGCCAGAGTACAGTACAGTACTTATTAAATCTACAACTTTCCTCTATTTCCTTAATGCCCCCCATCATGAGCCCAATCTACCTTACTAATTCAGCTAGAACAGAGGATGTACAGTGGGATAGATTAGAGATGGAATCCAGGACAGATTAAACCCTTTGGGACCAATAATGAGTGTAGCAATACCAGGAGCATTAGGAAATGGTTGGGGGAGAAAAGGGAAGCTGGTCATAATGATCTACATATAACCTCCTCCCTGAGGGACAGACAACAGAAAAGTGGGTGAAGGGAGATATCAGTCAGTATAAGACATGAAAAAATAATAATACTTTGTATATTACCAAGGGTTTGTGAGGAAGAGAAGCTTCAGGAGAGAGGAGAAAATGAGTAACTGATACCAAGGGCTCAAGTAGAAAGAAGATGTTTTGAAAATGATGATGGCAACAAATGTAAAAATGTGGTTGACACAACGCATGGATGGATGGATTGTGATAAGTTGTATGAGCCCCCAATAAAATGATTCTAGATAAAAAGAATGATTAGATGTAAAACTGGTGATCAGATGTGTAATCCATTCAACTCATAATAAAAGTTTTTAAAAAAGCAAGAGAATTTTTACAAATAATTTTTGCAGTGCAACACATCATTTGTTTCCTTGACTGCTATTTCTGTTAGCATTGAGGATCCAAGTAAAATTAAACCCTCAGTAGCTTCAGGATTTCCGTTTTTTTGCTCTTTGATCCATTTCTAAGAATTTTTTGCTTTCTTATGCTGGAGCTAATCCATATGGAAGGCTATCATCTTTGACTTTCATCAGTTACTTCTGCCAGTCTTCTTTGTTTTCAATAAGCAATATTGTCTCATTCAAATTTCACAGGATGTTGATAAGCCTTCCTCTAATCCTAATGTCACATTCTCCATGTCATCTAACTTTTTTGGTTACTTATTCAACATATAAGCTACATAAATATGTTAAAAGATATACTCCTATTTCACACCTTTCCTGATTTTAAACCATGTCATACTAGTACATTCTTGTTCTGTTTGATTAACAATGGTGATGTCTTAATTAGTATCATCTCTTCTGCCTCTCTAATTTTTATTATCCATTACAATGAGTATATATAATTCACATACCAAATTCATAATGAAAGGACTTATTAATGAAGTTTCAATGCCTGTGAGAATGCTCATCATTGAGTTGTTTATCAGGACGTGTTCAAAGCTCTGTCAAGTCTGCTTATAAATGTCCAAAGGTTGTACCACTCTGTTAGCAACCTTAACTCAATGGCATTCAACTCTGTGAGTCAAGAAGCTTAGACTCTGTGTGTCAACAAGCCCAGCTTCTTGGATTAAATACCTAGAGGCACCAGTAAATGGCTCCCTAAAACCTCACACTGAAGGCACTCAGCTCCACTTTGGTTGGTCACCAAGTCCAAATTCCCCAAGTAAGTGCCCTGAGGAAACCCCACTCCACAAAAGTCTCCTAAAAAACTCAGCTTTATTTGCTCCATGAGTGGGGAAGACCATCATTGCCTTTCAGGTTCCTGCTGCTGCTATATCCTTTGATGTTATAGCTGTCTTCTGGATCCAAGAGATTCACTGCCCAGCACAGAGGTCTTGAGTCCAGATGACACGCTCCACTTCTGGACCCTTTAGTAAAGAGATCCCGTCTCCAGATTCTCAGAGGGCTCATTGCATACATACCACAGAATGACACCCCAGGGAATCCTTTTGCAATTACTTGCAGGTGAATCAGTATCTTATCTAGGTCCATGCAGGGAAAAGTCACTTGATAAGATTTAGAGACTTTGATGAGAAGAACCACAATACATTATTCACTGCAACTGTCTCATGGATTATGTATTAGTCTCACATGAACAAAATTCAGTGCTCTGTCATTCCTACTATTCACAGACTTGACCATAATGTATCATGATGAACACCATCTATTGCCCACAGTCAATAAAATACAAGTGAACTCCCCCCCACCCCCCCACCCCCTGGTATTCCCCAGGGGGAAAATTCCTCAGACATCAGCAATCATTTCCCTCATTTCCCCACCTCTCCCAAACCCATCCTGATTTTCAGGCAGTTCCTCTTGATATATCACTGAAATAATGTTTATTAATATTTAGCACAGTTTACTTGCATGTGGTACTAATGATATTGTTCAATAGTTTCCACATTCTGTTAGATTACTTTCCTTTAAAATCAGCACAGATATAAATGTTTTCTAATCGATTGGTGATGTCACTGCCTTCCAACTTTCCTGGCATAAATGAGTGAATATACTAGCACTGCATCTCGTTGATGAAACATTAAAATTAACATTCCATCCATTCATATTGAGCAAAAGTTGTCATGATAATTAAGAGTGTTAGCACATGAAAATGTCCTAAAAATTTTCTCAGAGATAGTTCATTGAATGTTGTAAAATAATATGCAATGTTCCTAGGACATGAAGCTGGGAACCTTGAATTTAGAAATAGAAGATTTAAGAACATAAATGAAAACCTTTAGGGGGAGATGAGGTATCACTTGCACTGTACATACCTGCAGCAATGTATGAGCCTCCTCCAGCTTTATAGAGGAAGTGGCTGGCGAAAGGGGCCGCACAGATGATCAGAAAGCTGGCAGTCACAACGGTTACCACGCCCAGGAGCATCAGCACTGCCCAGAATCCACGGTAAACTGGAGATCCCAAAAGGAAAGGGAGAAATTAAAGCACATTTAGGCTGTGAACAAAGAAAGCTGTGATGCAATAAGTTTCACAATAAGTTCCTCTTCAATTTTCTAATGTCAGCCATACTGCCTGACTTAATCCGGATAGACTAGAGGAACAAACTTCAGAGACAGGCATATAGGTATAAGGAAAGGATTTATATACAAAAGAAATGTGACCCTAACAAGGCATCCCGATCCAGTCCAGTGCATAGTTGTAAGTCCAATAATAACCCATATGCCCGAAATCAGTCTATAAAGTCTGCTTCCGACTCAGGAAGTCACAGGTCAGTGGGTGCAGAATTCTGGCGCTGGCAGGGGTCTCCCCATGGCTCCTCGCTTCCAGGGCTCAGATCCATCAACAGCATGCCACTCCAGCTTCAGAGGTCTGTCTTCATCAGGGCTAAGCCATGTGGTCTCTCCACCAGCTACTCCAGCCTCCCAGCCACCGCCATTCTGTGTTGCCTGTGGTTAATCATCTCTGAAACTAACTCCCAACAACTGGGGAAGATAGCTTCACATCTTCATGAGGGAAATACCGCGAGATTTCCCAGGAGTCTGATTTGAAAGCCATGCCCACACAGAGGCCTCATTAGCTACTCAATGGCTTTCTCCTGATTAACAGGTCAGACTCCACCCCTACATTTCAATTATAGAATTAACATAAGCACATGACTGCCACACCACCTTAGATAAACTCCTTGGGCCTGGTTCCTAAAGTAATTTAAACAGAGTTTTGATCAGGCAGCCTTGGTCTTGATGAGAGTGATTTCCCATCAGTCCTTCTTGTTCAATATTTGCCTCCCCCCACCCCAATACACTTAGGAAGATCTTTTATTCTGATCAGATTTCCCCTTTTGGAAATAGGAACACCCAAAGTTCTAGAAAGAATTATTTTGAGTAAATAGCCAGTGATCACATAAATTTCTTTCACACCAGCTGTAGAAAGATGTGAAAAGACTTCAAAATTATTTGTGAAGACAGTTTCATAGATCCTGTTCAGATAATGTTTACCAGAGTGACACCTTGCAAACTGATAGTAATCGCCCTAAATATACATTGAAAAAGTAAATAAGTTGTTCTATTTTCAATTCTATTTAAATTTTTGTTCTCTTGAAAAGAGTAAATGACAATAAGAATGGCAAGTGAAAAAATACAAGATTTTATATCAGCTATGTTCCTGACATAATACTTTTTATTAATATTTGGATTTGGAAGCATTCAATTTGAGAAGTTTTAAGAGTGTTAGTCAAGGACAAATAAGGCCAGTTACTGCATGCTGCTATTGATAAATGGATTTTATGTTTGGTGCTATATTGTAATTAAATAAAAAGAAATTCTAATGATCATTTTAGGACTGAATAATTACCCATCTATTAAACAAATTTATCATTTCCCAAAGACTAATACATTAAAATAAATTATTTTTGTTGGTATAAGTGGGCACAAGTTAAGGAAAGCATATTAGTCATATTAAAAATTTTTTATTAATGTATAAGAACTTTGTAGGAAAGTAGAGGACAATATTTCCCAACAAATCCATCTGACAAAGAAGAAATGTACCTTTCAGTGGGAATCATAAATAGAGGAAAACATAAGGGAAAATGAAAATTTGAGGAAAAGCATCCCACATTGAATGGAGGGGGACTGGTTGAAATTCATGAGTGAGTATGGAACTCTATGGAGGTAATATGAGACTGCCTTCTCCTTAAAGAAATGCTCATGAAATTACAATAATGTCTGAGACAGCTTAAAAATTTCCACGGAAAAGTGTAATTAAAAGATAATGAAATCATTCCAGGAACTTATTGAAACCCCTGATATTACTGAGAGAACGCATCTTCAACCATTTACTGATACAAGAGACATGTCAAAGCACATATTGTTAGAAAGAAACACATGGTGTATAAACTGGAAGCCCAGCAACAGTCCTCTGAGGTGTGCCCACATAGTAAACCCTCCCAGTGCCAAGCCAAACTCAGTGGTGTGTACCTCAGGTAGACTCACGTAGCACCCACTTTGGAAAAAAAAAATTAACACTAAACCAGAACACCTAGATGACCCGACAGAATGTACACATTGATTGCCTGCTAAAACAAAGAGCCAAAAATGTTATCGAGAGAATATTGATCAGAGAATAACAATAGAATATTAATGGAGTTTGGCCACAAAATGTCCAGAATACTTGGCAGATGGAAACCCAGATTCCAAAATTACTTGACAACCAAGAAAATCTCACCAATTCTCAAAGGAGCAACCAATCATAAATTCCAAACTAAACATCATCCAGACATGGAAATTACCAGATATACTTTAAAGCAAACATGAAGGGCCTTTTCAAAGTTCAGAGGAATTTCCTATTATCTTTTCATTTTCAACCCCCTCAGATTGTAGCCTTCTCTAAAAAGTGAGATGAACAATCTTGAATAGAAAATGGAAATGTGCAGAAGAAGGGAAACCGATAAAAGGAAACCCCCTCCTGTAGGGGAATGCCCATTCACAGAAAGCCTATGGAACATAACAGAACTGACTCATGGGTTCTCTGGGGCCATAGTGTTTTTATGGACACAGCCTGGCTCCTCTTTCTATCCTGGGATGGATGATGGGTTTGAACCACTGATCTATCAGTTAGCAGTCCAAAGTTCAGCCCCCTTGACCAAACCAGAACACTACAAAAGACAATCTATAAAAGTGAAATTTTACAATGAAAAATATGGCTAAAATAGCATTTTTAAAAATATTGATTAATATCAATTTGTGGATTCAATAGAATTCAAATAATAAAATATATTTGAAAATAAAATTCATGAATTTGATGGAAAAGCTATATCAATGCAGAAAAAACACCAAAGTAATGCCTAAAATTTTACCAAATTTGATTATAAAATATATTAATAAATATAATAAATATAAGACACAGTGTTAACTGCAAGAAAGATATACATAAAGAAAAATGCCCAGACACATAATAAACTACTGAAAACGCAAACCACATAAAAGTATATAAAAGGACTGAGACCCGGTGGCGTAGTGGTTGTGCGCAGGACTGCGGCCTACTGGGATGGAGGTTCCATTCCAGCACACAGGAGCAAAGGCTGGGCCTCCTACTCCCACCACTAGAGGGCAGTGATGCCGGAAAAAAAAGTATATAAAAGAAAAGTGACATATTACACTAGAATAGACAGCAATTTGAAAGACTTATGAATTTTCCGTGACATGATGACCAGAATCCAGTAAAACAAAACCTTTAAAGTGACAAAGGGAGGCTTATTAACTTAAAATTCTGTGAAATATCCTTCTGGTAAAGATATCATTCACGAAAAAAGGTGAAATAAAATCATCTGAGAAGGAAAGGACACAGAAACTGTGTCACCATCAGACCTACTCTGCAATAAATACAAAAGGAGACTTTTCAGGCTGATAAGACATGACATGAGGAATGAAGAAAGCAAACCAGAAACACTAAATACTCGAGGAACTGTTATAGACCATCTTTACATCTTAATTTAGTTAATAATTATCTGACTCTACTTATCAAAGTAAAAATACTGTAGACATAATATAGGGTAAATATACAGGTTGTAGAAACAGAAAGACCTCTGTATATATCATTCACATGCTGGATGACCTTGCACTATTTAGTTAAGTTTGGAAACGTGTATCTCTTCTGTCAAGTAAAGATGTTAGCCTTTGTCCGTTAGGGCTATTGCAAGAATTGATACTGACATCTGATGTGCATGACAGTCAGTAAGAAGCCAATGAGCGTCATTATTTGTGAATGCTGCTGTGGTCAAGTATGCTGCAGTTGGTTCTGATAACAGGTGCAAGACGGAAGGAAACATGGCCTAGTTCTGAGCCAACCTCTTGCTGTTGTGATGCTCAAGCCCATCATTGCAGCTATTGTGTCAACCCATCTCTCTGAGGGGCTCTCTCTACTTTTCACTGACCTTCTCCTTTTACTTTACTCAACATGTGTCCTGTTCCAGACGCTGTCCTCTCCAGATCGTTGGTCCAAAGTACTGGATACAAAGGCTTGTCATCTTTGCCTCAAGGATCATTTTGGCTGTACTCCTCTCAAGGCAGATCTGTTGGTTCTCTTGGCAGCCCAGGCCACACCCAATATTCTTCCCCAGCACTATAATTGAAATGTATCAATTCTTCCTTGGTCTTCTTTATTCCATGTCCAGCTTTCACATGCCCAGGAGGCAATTGTAAAGTATCATGGCTTGCGTTGGGTGCATCTTAGTCCTCAAAAGTGACATCCTTGATTTTCAACACTTTAAAGAGGTCTTCTGCAGAAATTTTACCCCGTGGAATGCGTCCTTTGATCTCCTGACTGCTGCTTCCATTGTTATTGATTGTGAGTCCAAGGAAAATTAAATCCTCGATAGCTTCCATCCTTTCTTAATTTACCAAGATGTTGCCTATCAGTCTACTTGGGAGAATTTCTGTTTTCTGGACACTGAATTGTAATCCATATTGATGGCTGAAATCCTTGATCTTCATCAGCAGATGCTTTAAGTGCTCTGAACTTTAAGTAAGCAAAGGTGGATCATCTGCATAGCAAAATTTCATGATCAGCCTTCTTATAATCCTGGTGCCATGTTCATCTCCAGATAGTCCAGTTTCTCTTAGGCAAATATGCCCAGCAGACAGAACAAGTCAGTATGGTGAGAGGATACCATGTTGGCACACACCTTTCTTGATTCTAACCTTTTAATTTATTTCCTGCTTTATTTGCACAACTGCCTCTTGATCCATGTACAGTTTTTGCATAAGCATACATAAGTGTTGTGGAATTCCCATTTCTCTCAGGAGTATGCACCTTGTGCTGTGATCCACATAGCTGAATGTCTTTGCATAGTCAAAAATCACAAGTGAGCATCTTTCTAATATTCTCTGTTTTCACCCAAGACCTATCGAATGTCCACAGGATCTTTCAAATATTCTGTTCCGCTCTTGTACTTCATCATTTCTTCAATTTGCCTTAGCAACTAAATGATCAAAAGCAAGTTTTGATGTACTCCCAGTGCTTCCATCTGAACAGGGCATCAGAATTGCAAGAAAATATATCAACAGCCTTTCTTATGCAGATGACATAACCTGACTTGTTGAGAGCGTAGAGCACTTGATGCACCTGCTTAATCAGATCCAGGATTGCCCCCTTCAATATGAATAACAGCTCAATATGAAGAAGACAAAAAAAAAAAAAACTAGACTGATGGCATCCATTGTTCCACATCCTCCTCTGAATCCAGCCTAAACCTCTGGCAGCTCCTTGTCAATGATTGCAGTCAACTTTTTTTGAACGACCTTCAGCAAAAGTCCTTGTGGCTGGCTAGAGATTATGCATTGGACTGCAATCTGCTAGATCAGAAGTTCAAAACCTCCAGTGAATCCTCAGAAAAAGACAAGACTTTCTACTCCCATAAAGAGTTACTGTCATTGAATCACATAGAACATTCTACTCTGTCTAATAAATTCATTATACATTGCTACCCTCTTGATGACAGTGAGATTTATTTATATTTTTGGGTCATCAAAATTTTATTTGCATGTGCTATCAATAATATCATGCTATAATTTGTGAATTCGGTAGAATCAGCTTCCTTCGGTCTGGGTACAAATACTAATCTGTTCCATTCAGCTGGCAATGTAAATATTTTCAAAATTTCTTGACATAGATGAGTGAGTGCTTCCAGCACTTCATGAAGTTTTTGAAGCATTTCTTTTGATATTCCATCACTTCCTGGAGCCTTGTTTTTGGCTAAAGTCTTCAGTGCAACTTGGATTTCTTCTTTCGGTACCATTGGCTCCTGATTATATGCTAGCTTTTCACATGGTTGAATTTTGACTAGTTTTTCATGTTTTAGCAGCTCTGTATTTTTTCATCTTTTTTTCATGCTCCCTGCATTATTCAATGCTTTAGACATTGAAACTTGAAATATTGCAAGTCACGACCTTAGTTTTCTTCCAATTATTGGCATTTGGAATGCAAAGATTGGAAACAAAGAGGACAAAATCATATCTGATAATAGTAATAAATCTGGAGATCACATTGTGCATGAGCAATGACTGTATCATAACAAATATTTTTTTTCAATAACACAAACAGTGAGTATACACATGAATTTCCATGGATGGAATACACAGAAATCAAACTGACTTCATTTTTGGGAAGAGATAATAATGAGGCTCAATTCCAGCAACTGAAATGAGACCAGGGTAGATCGTGGACCAGACGATCAGTTTCCCATGTGTAAGTTCATATTAAAGCTGAAAACATAAAATAAATTATGGAGAGCCAGAATTTGACCTTTAGAATATCACACTTTGATTATAAAACATCTGAAGAACAGAAGTTACATAATAAACATTAATGACAGAAGATTGGTGATCTGTGGGGCGATGCCAAGAGCATCATACCTGAAGAAAGAAAAAGATATGTAAAAGACAGGAAAGAAATAAAAGGTCAAAGCGGATGCCAAATGAAACTGAAGGATGCTCACAGGCATACAGCAGCTAAGACAAGCGGAGGAAATAATGAAGAGCTGGACACAGACTTGCAAAGAGACATTTGAGTAAGCAAAGTAAATACCGCAGTGAAAAAGGCGAAGACCTAGAATTTGAAAATCAAAATGAACAAAGCAAATTTGGTACATCTTAAATTGAAAGAAAATACAATTCAAGCCTCAAGTTGAAAAATTGCAATATTCTTGGGCAAAATATTGAATATTTTGTTTGCTTATTGTTATTATTATAGAAATCCCATCATCATTGATAAAACACAGATAAAGGAATGGTTTGGGGGCTCACACTTAATGCTAACCCCAATCTGAGAACACTGCATTCTTATGAGATGGGCCTACATGATGCTCATCCTTGTGAAGAGATCTCTGAAGATATGAGGCTATAGCGAAAGCTGGTAAAGAAACTGGATAATGACGAGCTAACAGAAAGAAATGTGTCTGGGGTTTTCAAGCAGCCAGTTAAATGAGGTGTCGACTACGTCTACATGGGAGAAGCACGCCAGCCCAGGTAATCCACAGATTATAAACAATATAATCCGAACTCAAAGGAGGGAATGATATCAGTTTAAATTGTGAATGCCTGGTTTGCAGAAGGCTATGGATAATAGTGAAAGTCCCAAATTCATTTTCAGAGATCACACTTAGATTAAGCCTCCAAAAGATAGATACCCTCTAACCACAGACAAGTGATGTGAATAGTCTTGTTATGAGGCAAAGGGTAATTTAAAGCAGTGGTATATAGTTAGGTTAAAATGTAATCGCTTGTCATTTGATCCCTCTTTTGATCCATTTAAAGATTGTTTCAGTTTAATTTTTTTTTTGTCTTTTTCATGCAGAGTGCATTGAGAAGTGGAAAAGTGGATGATGGCTGGTGTACTTAGGTTAAAATATAACAGTTTATCATTTAATCTCTCTTTTGACTCATTTTAAATGTGTTTTAGTTTTCAAATTTTCTTTCTTTTTATTGCAAATTTTCTCTGTTTTACCTTGTTAAATTTGTTAGTATGTTTGGTTTTGTATGCTTTTATTTACATGAAATGCAGGAAAGGTAAATCTACAAAGACAGTAACTGGATTAATGGCTTTTTAGACGTGTATCAGGGAAAGTTGTAGGAAAATATTGAACTAATAAGACTGAATATAAGAAGGAAATTTTCTAAGATTGATTATGGTTGTCTTACAACTCTTCTTAATATGATTGAACTATTAAAGTGCATGATATGTGGATTTTGTACCAATAAAACATCTTACAAATAAAATTGAAAATTACATAAAATGTGAAAAAAAAATCTTCAGCTCCAAATTGATTGTGATGTAAGTTGAATGTCTCATTTTAAGCATTGTTTCTATTACTATAATTACATATAGGTGAATCTGATATTTATTTGTCCTTAGGAGTTGGGGATATTATTGATAAATTCATATTAATACACACATCATCTACCTATCAAGTTTAACTAATAAAATAATTCCCCATATCTTCTGTATGAATTTTCCTGTAACTTCCTTCTAGAAGATTCACCGTTCCAGAAACACTGGAGAATATTATGGTTCTTTCATAAATTGTATTATCTCAGGTGCTATAATATTGTATATAGTACACATTATTTACAATGAAATATTTTAAAAGATTGGTCATAATGCTTTTGTCAGAACTCATACAAGGAGGTACCAAAAAAAAAAAACCCTTGGAATTGTATTGGGTGGAGCTTTCATAATACACATTTATCCCTGCTAGGCAAGCACTGAGCATTTCCCTCTGAGTATAGTGCACACAGTGGCATCGCCTCAGGAAGTTCTCTTTGGTCACTGTGAATTTTTTTCATAAAAGCTGTTCCTATCAAAACTCGTTTTTTGTGATGGCCAAATTAAGATGGCAGTATTTGACAGTGAAGTTTTGTTTCCTGCTTGGGAAAATTGCCACAACACCTATTGTGATGTTGACCACAGCTTACCAGGACAGTTGGGAAAAACTTACGTGTATAAGTGGTTCTCTCCTTTCAAAAAGGGTAAACTGTTGATTGATGACAAACTTCCTTCTGGATATCTGTCAACTTCCTGAATGGATGAACATGTGGCTCCCTAGTGCATGTGGAGTTCTTCCCACCAGGTCTATCTACTTAGAGGTTCTGAAAAGATTGCATGACAGTATGCAACAAAAAGGCCTGATTTGTGACAGATGAGGGAAAGATTCTGCCGCCATGACATGAATCACCTCAGTGTGCCAGTTTGGTGGCCAAAAGCAGCATGCCTGCCTTGCTCCACACACTTCACTCACTTGACATCACTCAATGTAACTTCGCTTTGCTTCCCAAAATGAAGAGGGGCATGAAAGGACAACAATTTGATGTCAAAGAGGAGAAGAAAAAATGAGGAGGTGCTATCAGCCATCCAAACTGATGAGTTTGAAAAATATTCCCAAGAATGGAATCAATGATTTGACAAATGTACCAATTGCAATGGAGAGTACGTTGCAGATGACAGGTTGTCTTGTTTAAAAAAACATGTGAACGCATAGCCTTGAAAAAAAATTGTGGCTTTTTTTTTTTGGGGGGGGGTACCTCCTCATGTGTGGTAAGTTGAGGATGAGCTGTTATTGTGCTCAGTGATAGTAAAGTAGATTACTTCCATCCCAGAGCCTTGTTTTTAATGTACTACTGAAGCTCAGAAGTGTCACTGGATTATTACATAAAGGGCAGTGAAAAATTGGGGCAAAGACAACAACTGCCAATATGGAAACTTGAAGCAATATCATATATTGTCTTTCACAAATAATTGGTTTATCAATTAACTTTCTTAAAGTACCCTAGTCATGTTCTCTACCCTGTGACTTCACTCTTAAAGTAACCACACACCTGGAGCAACCAGGGCCAAAACAGCTGGCAGTAGCTCTGGCGACCTCTAACCCAAGACTTATGACCTGCAGTTTGAAAGAAGTAGCTGGACTACTTAGGGTTTATCAGAAAAATTAAATCTGAAAGGGAGCACTGGTAGCTGGATCTAAAGGGTCATATGTAAATCAAAGTCAGGTGCAAGGCAAGAACACAAATTTGATGAGTCGGGATCACATCAAGAACAGTAGAGGTAGGATGATTCTCAGCTCAGAGGGAAGAGAGAAACAGCAGAAGAGAGAGACAGCATGTGGGAATGGACAGGAAGAAAAAAAGCACCAGCAGGTATAAATCATCTCCGTCGTGGCTTATGATGATGACCCTAGTTTCTATTTGAGTGAGGTGAGAATACGTTCCCTTTGGTTTGCTCTAGAAGAGCAGTCTTTGTGTTCTGTATTTGTGTAAGAGGTAGGAACAATAGGTTGATATTTGAGTAAAGTGTATACTCATGGTAGTGGCTATGCTTTTTCTTCCTGCCTAGACATTTTACTGTCAAAAGGGCATATTTTATCAACTTCCTATTTTCTTAGCTGATTTCATAATCTATTTTTTCCATATGCACTACACTGACTCCAGAGCTAAAATGGTGAGTCAGGGTTAAGAATTGGTAAGAAGTAAGGCAATGTTTTTGTTTTCGTTTTTCTCACTGCCTGATGCAAAACTAAAGCAATAGGGAGTCTTCAGCATCAAGTGAATTAGTGTCATGTGTTTGGCAAGTCAAGCGTGGTATTCAGGCTTCTCTGATTACTAGTTATGAGACTTTATTAGCATCTCTTTTTTAATATGGAAAATAATATCCTTCATTTAGATTTATTGTAAGAATTCATTCTGATAAAATGTGAACAGTGACTGCATTCCATAAGTGCCCAGTTATATTTGCTATTACTATTGAATATCATTATAGCTTGTAATAAAGTATTCTTTTCTATTACCAATGATATAGACACTTAAAAGATGGCTTCTAATTTCAGGATGGTAGCAGGTGTCAGCAATATTGATTATTATTATTTGTAAAGGACCTTTAAAAAGTTTTGGGTGGAGAAATTCCATCATCTTTCCATTTTTCCATGAAGTTTTCAAAGCCGCCACTTATATACTAAGGTAAGTAAAAAAGCATTGCAAGAATGGTCATGTTTACACATGCACACAGTTTATTCCAAAGAAAACATGTTTAACCCATGTTTTCATAGAGAATAGGTGCAGATCTAAGGAACTGAAATATTGACTTTAACTTAAAACTGAAAATCTCTGGTGGGAGAAGCAGAGGATCACTACCCCAAGGTCAGGGAGTTAGTGGTCACTGGACTTTGGTTTGTTTCAGACCTATTGCCTTGAAGGTGCCCACTGAGTGACAACCCACGACTGAAATAGATTTGCTATTGTGATGTTCTCTCTCCTTTTTTTTCCTTCCCCTAAGTGCTCTGTTTTTATGCAAAAGGTGTTAACCTACCAGGCATGGTTCTTCTACCTCTCCAGTCAATTAATATTACAGCAACGATTGCTATATCTCTAGCCTTCCTGGTTTGCAGAAGTTGTGTCCACAACTATGTTTGAAAGTTGTGAAACTTAACAAGTTATAGTCTTGTCTAAAAGAATTTCCTAGAAAAGTCCAAATTCTTTTTTTCAACAATATTTTTAATTCTGTAACATTGAATCAAAAAATGAGACTCTCCAGAGAATTATCCTATTTTTCAATGTGGATGATTTTCCTGTACTCCAATAAAATAATAAGTATCTAAATCAAATTAGGTACTGATATAAACCATAGATACATGAATGGATTTTGATCTTATGCCTAATATAAAAACAATTAGTTACTGTGACATGTTCTCATTCAGTACTTACCCTGATGAGGAGATCACTGAAAATTTGGGTACTATCCCAAAAGTGTGGTGATAACATCAAATGGTTCCTGGCTATTAGGGAAATTAATACCTGGAGTCTTAAAATCTTCTCCCAAAACAAGCCACCATCTATGCGAGAAGTCAGGAAAGTCCACATGAAAGAAACACACCAGCCTTTGTGATCCATTGCTTGTAAAGACTAAAATCCAAATCCAGATGGGAGAGGCTAAATTCTAAACACATAGTTTGGGGAACATTATGGTTCCAAATCCACTTACAGGGTCTTTATGTGGATTGATGCTCTGGTGAATCCCCTACTGCCCTTAAGAGCAAAGCTCGCTGTCAAGTGGATTTTAGAAGCTGGCACAAGGCTGGAATATAACACCTTGACATGAGATGTCTCCTTTTACCCATTTAGCATTTATTCTGTTTTTCTTTAAGATTTTCTATTAAGGTCTTTCTTTGTTTTCTTTAGTCAGTGAATCACTGTTGCTGGGCCTTTTTGACTCTTCATCTTTGTTTTCATATTTTTCTCATAGGAAAGTTATGATGAGGGGTTGTACAAAGACAACAAAAATAGAGCTGATGATTACGGAGGACATTGAAGGGCAGGTGGGTGGGGGAGAGTGAAGATTTCACAGCAGTTGGTACCAGAAGAAATAAATGTTCCAAAGTTGATGGTGTTGGTGAATGCATACACCTTCTTAATATGGTTGAAATGTAAAAAAGTTATAAATAAATAAGCAGAAAAAAAGCCAAAATTAAAATACTATGTGAAATTTACCAATATATGTGCATATAATTGTATTTGTGTATGTGTGTGTGTGTATAATTTGGGAAGTAGTATATTTTGTTGGTTTCCTGATCTATATTATCTATGACTCTTAAAATGCACCCTGCAGATGAGTTGCCTTATCTTTTCTAGGAGATTTCAAAACTCTGTATTTGCCGACAGGAAAGGTTCTTAATAAAAACTGGTCTAAAAGGATATATGGCTTATGAATTATAAATTATAATTTATAATATTAGCTATAAATATAATTCAATGTTTAACTTAAAATTGAATTCCAATTAATTCTTGTGAGGACATGAAACAAGATGCCCAGCATAAGGAGATGTACATGTAATCTATATCATCATTATTTGGATTAATTAAAGGAAAGCTTCATTTGAATTCCTGAAAGGTCACAATTAAAGACTATTTTCAGAGAAATTAAGTTGTATTAATTTTAAATACATCAGTGAATTGACCTGACAAGGTGTTTCTGGGCCAGGTGTTGTAATGAGAAGTGATGACTAATAAATTAGTGTTACAACAGATGTTATTTAAATGTTCTTCTAAAGCACTGTTTATTTTCATAAATAGACTTATCATTTGTATAGTATTACTTTCATTACCAATTAGCAAACTTTATTCTGTATACTTTAGAATAAAAATAATCTACCTAAGATGTCCCGAAATACCATAATTTCATCTTTACATGCTATTTAAACTGATCTCAACATTTCCCATTTTTCATTTGAGAAGCAACCTGTGATTGGGAGGTTATCTGGTATGTTAAATAGACTGTCTTTGTAGGGCACCTCAGTAAGATAGCAGCCTGCACAGACACATTGAGCATGTGCCCTGCAACAAACATGTCAGATCAGGCAAAGGAGAGACCTGAAGCTTTCAGGAAACGGTGTCTGATAGAGGTGAGCCCATTGATGGGACGGAAGGGACTAAACTCACATGTGGACCTTGATCAGACCAGCCCATTCTCCACTGCCCAGTGAGGAGCCAAGCAGCTCTACCCAGGAGCCAGGAAATCTTCAGAGCCCAACCAGCAGAAATAGGAACAACAAATTCTCTGTTGGACAACTACAAGCCTAACAGCTTCTCTTTCAATGCAGAATACTCTATCACAGAACAAGCAAAGGTCAGTGTGGCAGTCGTGTGCTTATGTTAATTTTATGATTGAAATGTAGGGGTGGAGTCTAGCCTGTTCATCTGGAGATAGCCATTGAGTAGCCAATAAGGCCTCCGTGTGGGCGTGGCTTTCTCCTGAGACTTCTGGGAAATCTCGTGATATTTCCCACATGAAGATGAGAAGCTATCTTCCCCAGTGGATGGGGGTTAGTCTCAGAGATGATGAATCATGTACAAGGAAAGAAGGCAGCGTCCGAGAAGCTGGAGGAGCCAGCAGAGAGACCACACAGCTTTGCCCTGATGGAGCTGGACCTCTGAAGCTGCGGCAACCACATGGAGACCCCTGTCAGCAATGAGTTGCTTCTGCTGTTGATGGACCCTGAACCTTGGAAGTGAGGAGCCATGTGGAGACCCCTGCCAGCGCTGGGATTCTGCACCCACTGACCTGTGACTTTGTGAGTCAGAAGGAGACTTTATAGACTGATTTAGGGCATATGGGTTAATATCGGACTTATGAATTTTAACTGGACTGGGCTCAATGTCCTGTACCTCTTGTATATAAACATTTTCCTTATGTCAATAAGCGTGTCTATGAAATTTGTTCCTCTAGTCTACCTGGACTAACATAGTCAGCTCCCCTCCTGACTCTCCACAACCCCTGGGGTATGAAGGAGTGAAGAGCACCTGACCAATGCAAGCACCGGCTCATTGTACTCCTCTCACGGTATACCTGGAGCGAGGAGTGCTCAGAAACAGAAGTAGACAAGATAGTGATGCCCCAAAGCATGAGAAGCTAATGAAGGTAATGGAAACATATGTCCCTCCTATCGTTTCCTGATTCCCAGAGGGGACACTGGCGCACCCATTGCTGGTTCAGAGGTTTTAGAGGTGGTGGCATCAATTTCCCAAACCTCACAAGCAACTCTGTGTGAAGCATTTCCAAGATCTCCTGGGGTGCTTTTATTTTTGTTTGGTCAGCCACCAGAAAATTCCCAACAGTATTCCAAGAACCCTAAAACTCAACCCCTGTGATGGCCTCAGAAGCCAGCCACAAGACAGAAGCCTTGAGAACAGGCAGTGGCCATTTCAGGCTATGGTCTTTCCTATAGTGGTTATATTTGTTTAATTGTGATCCCCTCAATTTGATGGTTTGACAAAACACTAGTGGGGAGATAAAAGACACAAGGAGAATAATCTATAATTCCCAGATTTCCCTGTTGACCATAAAAGTCACTTTAACTTGACTTACCGGTCTGTGGCTGGTAAGATAATTCTACTATGTGCACACAGGGCAGGACATAGATAAGTGCACATTGGTGAATGAGATAGGAAAAAGAGGTACTGTTTCTAGGCTGGGTAGTTGCATGTATGTGGTGAGTTAGAAGAAATTTCTGTTCATTTCATTTTTGGCTCCATTTATATTTTTTGTTTGGTGCTTTTGAGTTTTGATGTTATTATTGTTTAGAAACAAGACCAAGCTTACAGAATATATATATAAATAAATCTTTGAACAGAGAAGCAACAACTGGAAATAGACATACAAAGCATCACCACTCAGAAGTCAGCTCATTTGAAGTAATATTCAAAATAAAACTAATTTACAAGACAGAAAATAGGGATCCAGAGAAAAATATTCCACAATGAAGACAATTACAAAATAAATAGAAGGAATAGTGTGCATAAAACATTCACGTGGAGAGGAAATCAAGAAGGAGTCCAGAAATAAAGGACTCTTAAAGTTGGAAAGTAAAAAAAAAAAAAAAAAGATAAAGCAACCTCAAAGAAAATGAGAAACCAGATTCAAAATAAAAGAACAACAAATAAAATTCAACACAAAAAAATGAGAAACAATAAAACCAACAGCTCATTACTATCAAGTCAAAGCTGACTCAAAGCAACTTTTCCTCCCCACCATGGTTTTTTGAGAATGTAACTGTTTACACTTACACACACGTACAATAAAATGACAGCAGTAAAGTCATAATTTTGAAGAACAATACTGACCCTAAAAGGATTAAGTCCTCTACAGAAAGGGAATAGCAAAATAGACAATAAAACAGGTCCCATCGATTTGCTACTAACAGGAAACACACTTTAGCTACAAAGACAAAGGTACACTAAAAATCAAAAGGTGGAAGGGCTGAGCCCTGGTGGTGTAGTGGTTGTGCGTGGGACTGCGGCCCACTGGGTTGGAGGTTCAAACCCAGCAGCAAGGCTGAGCCTCCTACTCTCACCACTGGAGGGCAGTGATGCCCAAAAACAAAAAAAAAACAAAAAAAAACAAAAAAGGTGGTTAAAAAAAACTGTACCAAGTTAATGGCGATAAAAATTAATAGAAATATTAATCTGTGATAAAATAATCTTCAAGATAAAACTTATGAGAGACAAAGAAGAGCATAGCAATGATTAATGGTAAAATTGAATAAGAAGACAATCATAAAAAAATCTATACATTAAATGGAAGACATTCAAGATATGCTTTCCAAACTCATAGGTGAAAGAGTGAAATAGGGAATGATAACATTCTCCATGACAACAGGAGAGTTCAATACACCACTTGTCAAGAAAGGAAGAACAATCAGGAAGAAACTCAATAAAGACACAAAACCAAATAACACGATCAACTTGACTCCTCATAGTCAAAGCACTCCACCAAACAGGGCAATTTATATTTTTTTTCCAGCAGACAATGAACATTCTCTAGCATAGATTATACATGGTGCTACAAAACAAGCCTGGATACATTTAAAAACAATGGGATACTCTAAATGTTTTCTCAGATAACAATGTTATAAAATTAGAAATCCACACCATAATGATTAAGAAAAAAATATGGATATTGAAAAACACTTTGCTTATAAAGCAACTGGATAATTGAAGAGTTAAGAGAATTTTCTTTTTAATTCCTGCAGGAAAATGAGAACTAAAATCCAACATTCAAAAAACTTAGAGACAGAGAAAAGGCAATTTTCAGAAGGGAATTTCTATCAAAAACATATACATCAGAAAAGAAGACATAAAATCAGCAGATTAACCTAACACCTTGAAAAATTAGAACAAGGGGCTGAGCCCTGGTGGCGTAGTGGTTATGCGCGGGACTGAGGCTCACTGGATTGGAGGTTCAAATCCAGCAGCAAGGCTGGGCCTCCTACTTCCACCACCAGAGGGCAGTGATGCCCCCCCCCAAAAAAAATTAGAACGAGAGTAGTAAAATAGGCCCACATCCATCAGAAGAAAAGAAATAAAATTAAAGAAGACATAAGTGAATTGGGTGGGGAAAATAGAAAGAATCAAGGAGACAAGAAGTTGGTTCTTTGAAAAGATAAAGAAAATTGACAAACCTTTGGCAAACTTAACAAAGGAAAGGAAGGTGAAGATGCAAATGCCAGGGCTAAGATACTAAATGGGCAAGATCAAAACAGAAGCAACTGAAATAAAAGTGAAAAAGATTGTACATCTTTCTAAAGAACTAGACTCCAACAAATTTGAAAGACTTGAAAAATTTCTAGCAACACACTGCCCACCTAAACTAACACAGACTGGTGCATAAAAACCTCAACAGACTCATAATAAAAGAAGATATGAATGAAATATTTTTAAAATGCCCAACAATAAAAGGCCAAAATCAGATACCTTCGCTGGGGAATTCTCCAACATATTAAGGGAAGAATAAATATCAATTATACTCTAACAACAGTATGCCAAACTCCAATATTCAGTTTGTTAAATGAGCATAGCTTTGAGAGCAAAACAAGACAAAGGCATTACCACAATAGAAAATCATTGGCAAATAATGTCTTGAGAAAAAATTCTCAATGAAATGCAAACCAACCGAATTCAACAATAATACATATTTCATTGCTGAAATATAGATGCATGCACATTATAACCGAGTGAATTTGAACCAGGTATGCAAGGATTGTTCAACATTAGAAAAACCACTGATGTAATCCACCATGTAACTAAAACAAAGGAAAAGAGTTACATGATCATACCATTTGATGCAGGAAAGTCATTTCACAAAATCCAATAAATATTCCTCCTAGAAGCACTCAAAAAAAATAGAAGCAGATATGAAATTTTTCAACATAAAGGTGCCCTACTAATAAAATAAATGCCCAGAATCTCACTACGTAGGTTGTAATTTAAAGCATTCTCAGTAAGAATAGGGATCAAATAAGGATTATCTTCAAAATCATTTTTAATTAATATTGTTCTGACTTTCTTAGCCAGACCAATTAAACAACAAAAGAAATCCAAGGCATCCATATTGGCAATAAAGATGAAAGTGTATTATTCTATACTTAGAAATTCCCAAACAGTACAACAGAAAATGGTTGGAAATAAGTGAAACATTAGACAACATCCAGGATTTAACATTAACATACAAATATCGGTTAGATATGCTATTTTGTATACTAACAGAGAGAGCTCGTGAAAGGAAACCAAAAAGACAGTAGCATTTACAATACCACCCAAAACAAGTAACGCTTAAGAACAAATCTAGCCAGAGAGACAAAAGTATTTCACACACAGAAAAAAATAATAATAACTGCAGAACACCACTACAAGTAACCAAAACAAAACTACACAATGGAAAAACATTCTTTGTTCATGGATAGGAAGACTTAACATTGTAAAAATGCCAACACTACCCAAAGCAACCTAGACATATAATGAAATTCTGAGTCAGAGAAAAAAATTGGTCACCAACTTTATAAAGAAAGTAAAGAAACTTAGGATAGCAAAGCATTACAAAAAAGAACATTTCCAGCACTCAAAACCTACCATATAGCCTTAACAGTCAAAACATTCTGATACTGGTACAGGAATAACTAGATAAAATAATGAAACAGAATAGAGAAACCCAAAATCAATCTATCCACCTACAGGCAATTGCTTTTTTTGACAAAGGGATGAAATACTTTCAATGGAGAAAAAATTACTTCTTCAACAAATGGTGCTAGCAAATTGGATTTCTAGTTGCATAATATGATGCCAGCCCTCATTCCATATGAACAAAATAAATTCAAGATGAATTAAAGTTATCAATATAAATTCTAGAAATATAATGATCACCAATGAAAACTAAGGGCAAATTTAGTGGCACTAATATATAGCATAAATAAACTACTAAATAAAATGAAAAGCACATTTAGGGCAAAAGACAAAATAAATGACTAGGACTTCCTTAAAAAGAAAAAAGTTAACTTACATGAATCAAAATAGTAAAACGATATCCTACGGACTAGTAAATATATTTTTCCAATGATATATCAGAAAAGGAAATACTTTCTAATAGCTACAGAAAAATGTCAAGACCTCAACAAGAAGAAAAGTAATAATTGAATGGAAAGTGGGCAGAGACATCCAAGTGACCAACCAACTTATGGAGAAATGCTTATGGAGGAATGCTTGAGACACTTGCCATTCAAGAGATAGATATCAGAACAATGAGATAACCCCTCACACCCGTGTTCATATCAAAGTTTTAAAAAGCAATGAAACATAGAATAATGAATGCTGGAGAGGAGGTGCCAAGATTAGAACTCTGTGATAAAATTGTAAAGCAGTATAACCACTGTGGAAAATGATATGGAGTTTCAGCAAACAATTGAAACTAGAAATACCAGAGGATCCAGCAATACCTCTACTTAGTAGATTCCCTAGAGAAATAAATAGCACAAATGAGCAAATAAACGCACATCCATATCAATCACAACAGCAAGAAGTTTGAAGCAGCCTAAATGCCTATTGATGAAAAAAAAGATAAATAAACTTTGGTTCATACAAAATGGAATGTTATGCACCAGAAAAAAATAATGATGAAACTGAAACACCTCATGACATGAATGAATGTGAAGGGCATTGATTATGCTGAGTGGCACTAGTCAATCACAAAAGGACAACAATTATATGAGAACACTTTATAAAATATAAAATCAAGATAGAAGCTTTTATAGCAAAAAACCCCCAACAAACTTTGATGGCTAGCATAGGGGAAAAGAAGGGTGGTAAAACAACAGGGTAGAGGGCAGAGAGATATTACCTTGGATGAAGGGAAAAATCATATCCTACGAGATGAAGGTAGTGCATACAAGACACAAGTGTGGGCATGGGTGGGATAGAGGTAGAGGAAGCCATTGAGAGGTCTAATAAGTTGTGGAAAGCAAAAATTATGATCAGAAATGTACACCAATCTAATTTTAAAAAGACTGTGCAGCGCAAAAAAATATTTTAATGAAATCTCAGCTGTATTCATGAAACCAACTCCATTGTCATTGAGCAAATTCCAATTCACAGCCACCCTCTCTAGGATTTCTGAGTCTACACATCTTCCCAGGAACAGACAGCCACTTCTTTCTCTCATGGAGCAGCTGGTGGGTGGAATGGCAACCTGGTAAATGACAGTTCATTGTTGACTTACGTAAGAGAACTGTGAAGGCTCCTTTGTTCATGAAAAGCATACCAGTTTCACTGCAAATTCAAATTTCAGATACAAATATCTATCAGAGGTATTCAGAGCTTGAGTTTGCCTAATCAGTCAAAATTCCATATGAAAGAACTAGGAAATACAAGGAGAAATCTATTCAGAAAGAATAAAATATAAACCCTTAAACTTTCAAAACAAGGATGATCATAAAATAAAGCACAGTATTAATTTTGCAGGACAGCCTGATGGAGTAGTGGCTGCATGTGGGGCTGCTAACTACATGGGCTACAATTACAAACCACCAGCTGCTTATGAGAGGAAGATAGGGCTTTCTACTCCCTGTAAAGAATGACAGCCTTGGTAACTCAAAGAGGCAGTTCTATTTTTGTCCCATTGGGTTACTATAAGTAGGGATCACTTGATGCCGTGAATTTGGTGTTAGTTATCAGTGATGCATATCAGTATTTATGTATGCTGGAGAGTGTGGGTGAGGGGTGACTGTGCAAGCGAGTATAGAGAAAATCTGAGGGCATAACTGGCATCTGTTTTAAATGCCACCTAAACAATCCAAAAAATAAAGCCCTACATTAAATCTTTTTACATATAGAAAATATGATCAAACCTCCAGAATTTATAAGCAAAACAACCTGAAGTTTTGACCAGGAATTGTTTTCTAATATATTCCACTTGACGTCTGTCACCCTCATTTAATAACTTGATAACTCAAGAAGGACCTCTTAAAGTAGTCCTTCCAGGCTTGCTTTAATTAGAAGCTATTAATTAATTAGAAGCCTCTCAATGCAACGTACATATAACAAGGACTCACTACATGTGAGACACCCAAAGTTATGTAAGATGTTCTCAGGAGTTAATTCAAATGTGGAGACAGTATGTAAGTAAATAAATTCAATAATGTGTAATAAGTACTTTAATGAAGATATGAAACAGAAGGTTATGGAAACTTAATATATGATTGCTTCTCTTTGGGAGTTGAAAAGTCGTTGGAAGAGCTTTACTGGGCTGAGTCATATTTGCACTGTATCTTACTGTCTGTTAAGGCAGAAGTAAAAGGAAGGTGATCCCAATCAGCATTAAAAAAGGATGGAGGAGGGCTGAGCCCTGGTGGTTTAGTGGTTGAGTGCAGGACTGTGGCCCACTGGCTTGGCAGTTCAAATTCAGCAGCGCTCTCCAGGAGCAAGGCTGGGCTTCCGACTCTGACCAGAGGGCAGGGATGCCAAAAAAAAAGAAAAAAGGATGGAGGTATAGGAAGGAGCTTCGTGTCACTGCTCCCCAGGCCGAAGAGACAATTGAAAAATAGCGAAACATATTTGATGACACATATGTCATTTCAAAGGAAATGAAAGGTTCACCAGATGCATCTCAGAATTAAGAAGTCTACACTGACCAATCTGTTCTCTAAGACCAGTTCTGCTCTGGCAGGAAAGAGTCAAACTAAGAAAATCACTATGGCACGTGGCATCAAGTCAACCCTGCTCATGCTGTGTATGATTCAGACTGGACACTAGATGAGACAGGAGATTTTGCAATCCAGGAGCAGATCCTCAGCATCTTCACTCCTTGAGGTGCTGGATGGGTTCAACCCACCAACCTTTTGGAGAGCAGAAAAGTACTTCATCACTGTCTCTTGTCAGAAAAATACCTATCTAGCTATTCTAATAACGTAAATGGAAAGGACCCAAGACCTCATCTAAAGCTAAGGGGAAGAAGAAACTCCCAGAAATGTGTGTACTTTCATAGATATGTTGGTGAGAAACCAGCAAAAGTGAAAGACATGTTTAAGGTGTTTCCGCTTGTAGGAAATATCACTTCATTCTCTTATAATATTGGCAAATCCCTAAGTTTCATGTGAGATCAATTTATGCAGTAGTTACAAAGTATAAAATGTAATCTTCTACTCAAATGGTGACAATTCCAAATCAGTAGACTTTTTTGATAAATTATTCTGTCAGATACATACAAATGTAAATATTTTATTTGCAGTTTAGTTTGAGGATAAACTTCAGCGTTAGTCACTTCTCAAAACTTGCTATAATTGCTTCAGACACCTCCAGGAGCTAGTTCATAAAGTGGAGTCTCTGTTTCCACACATCCCCAAACACACACAGTGGGAAGTGCTACAAAATGCTTTCGCTGAAGCCAAAACAAAACGTGCCATTCCCTCCACCACCCTCACCAGCAAATGAGAGCCTCCAGCATATGGTGCCTTCGCTTTAGGCAAGCCGCTTCTGCTACCCAGGCCAGCAAGACTGTCCTTTATCTCTGCTTACTACTTGCCTTGGCAGTGTCAGGCAGGGCTAAAAATACAGTAATCGCTGCCCCCAGACAGAAGGACAAGCTGTACAGTATGTCAGTGTCTGGCATCCTTAACTGTTGAAATATCATGCCACATTGAGAACCCAGCATGGTCCATTGCCTTTTTCAGGTGCAAAGGACACTGAGTGAGCTGTTCATGTTGATTTTCCCTCCACTGTCACCTCCCATGACAAAAGCTGAACAGTGAGAGTACAGCTGAAAAGAGACTGAGGCAGGGCGTGTCCTGTCAGGGACCTTGCCCTTCCACTCTAGAATTGGGATTATCCCTGACACATTACAACCATGGGCTTCGGCACAGAGGGCAGAGTACTTTTAAGGTTTGAGAGGACATTCACATCCCTGATCGCCTTTGCTCCTCCCAGCAATGTCATCAGGACAGTAGGAGACAAGCTTCCTTTGTGTGGGGATAAATGGTTTCTCAATACTACTAGACCATGTTTCCCCTGAAAATAAGACCTATTCATAAAATAGCAGCATTTCTAGGCATTTACACACTATAAGCCCTATCCTGAAAATGAGCTCTCTCGTGAGAGCTCTATCGCTCACCATGAGTGATTGGGGCCAATGGTTCTAAAGGAAATAGAGTCCAAGAAATTTAGGATGAAATTCGGGATTTGGAGAGTTATGATGATGCCCCAGAAGAAGACGACTTAAGTATATTTGAATAAATGTTGATTACTGTATCATACTTAAAAATAACACATCCCCTGAAAATAAGCCGTAGGATGTCTTCTGGAGGAAAAATAAACATAAGACCCTGTCTTATTTTCAGGGAAACATGGCAGTAGTGGTGGTATCAACAAGGATCGGTGTAAGAGCAGCATATCAATTAGTTGCAATAGCGGTTAATGCCTTCAAGGTCATAATAGTTAGGATTCATAAACTCTCAGAAGTTAGGTAATGTGTACAGAGACATTCATTGCTAAATCGAGGGACCTTGTGAACATTCATGGTTTATGCTTCAGCTCCAAAGACATCCTCAGCCTGAGTTGGTGACTCTTATCCTTGCCTCTACAACAGAAACACTTAGAAGGCTTGAACACAATCCTCAAGACCAAATTCCATACTAGCCTCATTGGATGAGAGCCTTTGGAAAGTTGTGGGGGGAAAGCACCACTATTTTCATCAGCTTCCTAGGAAATTGTAATGCACAGCTAATTTGAGCACCATCAGATTTCCTACTATTACTTTTACTGAGAATGTACTGCACACCACAGAAGTGCAAATCTTTCAAAGGATTTGTTTTTCCTTTTGTTATCACAACCATCCTTCTGTTACTTTTACAGATGAGAAAACTGAGGCTCAGAGAGTATAAGACATTTCAAAAATTAAACAGACAGTAAAAGTTAAATAGACAGTAAATTAAATAGACAGTAAATAGACAGTAAGCTTGAACTCAGGTCTGTATGTTAGCTGCAAATAAATTGATGGTGCTTTGTTCAATTCTTCCAGGTTCATATCCTCCCCCTTTATCTTACCGCGCTTGAAGCCTGACATTCTAACATATCCCTCACCCCCTGGAGATATAATGAGGGTAAAGATCCCTCAGTGATCTTTAGGAATGATACACAATGAGGCTACCACAATGGGGTCAAGCATACTAATATTTGTGAGGATTTCTAAAGTCTGGAAACATTTGGGGGCTGGACAGAGGGTTGCTATGAATGAGAACCAACTGGATGGCAGCCTGGAAACAGCATCTGGGGAGTGTAGAATCCTTAGAAGTATAGCTACAATCTGCAGACGACTTCTTACTAGTTGTGTGATTGTGGATAGTTTAGCAAGTTACTCTGTGATTCCCTTTCCATCTCTAAAATGTTGAGGAAATTGCAATGGTTAAGGGAGGCAAGCTCAAAGTTTCTCACATTGTAGTCACTCTGTTTACCTGCTTGTGGTATCATATCTATATACATATTCCTTTCCATTTCTTGACTGTGAATGTCTCAGAATAAAAGCTCAGGCATACATCTTCTATGTGGGCTTTGTTGCTTCTCAGCTAGATATCCCCTTATTTATCTTCAAGCCTTTAAGACCCAAAAATCTATATCTTTTGATAGCCAGGCACCATCAGAGTTCTTGACCACATTTGCTTCTGCATTCTTTTTGTCTTCAGCAATTGTGCTGGGAAGATGAACATTACAAAATGCAAGATTGCTAGTATAAAGTGTTCTTATGCTGAGGAAATACTTGAAGAGAGGTTCAATCTCTGATTGGTACCTTAATATTTAGCATGCCAGCCTATGGGATCATGAGGCATTGATGGGATCAGATTTCAAGCACCAGAAGACCCAGAACAAAGAATCATACTGATGTGAATGAGGGGAGAGGTAGAGTGTTGACCCAAAGCCCATCTGTAGACAATTGACCATCCCTTCACAGAAGGGTCACAAGGAAGGGACAAGACAGCCAGGGTGCAATATGACTTTCTTCTAGTTTTTAATGCCCCATCCCCACTATCATGACCTTAATTCTACGTTACAAATAAGCTAGACCAGAGCATATACACTGGTACAGATTAGAGCTTTCAACACAGGGAATCCAGGTCAGATAAACACCTCAGGATCAATAATGAGAAAAATGATACTATGTGGAGAGGGGTAAGATGTGTGTGTGTGTGTCTATGTGTGAGGGGGATTGGAAAATGATCATAATGATCCATATATACCATCCCCAGGGGACAAACAACAGAGTAGTGAGTTAAGGGAGATAGTGGTCAGTGTATGATATGAAAATAATAATAACATAAATTAATAAGGGTTCATGAGGGAGGGAGTGTAGGAGGAGAAAGGAGGAAAAAAGATGAGGAATTAATTCTAAGGGCTTGAGTAGAAAATGTTTTGAAAATGATGATGGCAACATATGTACAAATGTGCTTGATACAATGGATGTATGGATTTTTATAAGATCTATAAGAGCCCTCAATAAAATGATTTAAAATAATAAAATTTAGTTATAAACACCTTTTTAACTCTGCTGTTTGTATTACTGTTGAATTGGCGCCCTGCTTATTGTGACTCCATATGCAACTGAGGGGAAAGACTCATCCTGCACTATCCTGATCTGATTAATTGCAGTTCAGACCATTTTAATTCTTTCAGGTGATTCGTGTCTAAAAATGGCTGTACCATTATGGACACTTAAGTATCTCTGACATACTCTTGACATCACCTTTCCCCAGGAAATGTATTGGTCTTTTATTATATTGCTATGGTAGACTCAGGAATTCCCTTCTTAGAAATATGACTCAAAGGTCGTTTCTATCATTTCCACATCATAAAAGTTAGTCTAGGAATTCCTAGAATTAAATTCTTGATAAAACGCCCTCTACAATTATCATGCCTGAACCTTGATGGTATAGTAGTTATTCACTGAGCTTTGATCTGCAAGGTCCTGCATTCAAAACCAGCAGCCACTCTGCAGGAGAATCCGTGTTCTAGTGGCAGAGTGCATTGGGTTGTTGGGTTGCCAAGTACAAAGTAGATAGGTTGAAGTCACCAGTTACTGCAAGGGAGAAACAAGGCTTTCTGCTCTTGTTAAAATTTACAGAAGCAGTTCTACTCTGTTCTATAAGGTCCCTATGAATCAGAATCAACATGATGGCAGCAGTAATAGTCTTTGGTTTATTTTAATCATAAGACATCCCCCCCAAAAAAAGTGATAAATGCCCCAATTTTATTCTACTCATATACTCATGCACACCCGAACAGTGATTATAAAAATAATCTTGTATTCAGCATGTTGCAACATAAGCAATTACTGGTGATACAACATAAAACAGGGAAAATCTGTGCCAAAAAGTATTCCAATAGGGACAAAATCACTTTGCTTTATGCTCTGTCATGTGCACAGATAAAGTTATCCATGTCTGTTCTGTAAGCATAAAGGAGGATACTTGATTCCATCTCAATAGATGGCTAAAGGCTGTTTGAAGAATATGAGTGTTAGAGGGGACGGAAGTGATTGTCAGCAGCAGCGGACACAGCAGAACAGACAGCAAGAGCATAGGCATTAGTAGTGGGGTGTGCACCTGCAGGTGAGCGACAGGGAGGAGAGAAAAGCTTCAGTGTTATGACTAAAACAGGAGGAAGAGGCAGGTGTCAGAGGACTCTTTTAGGAAGACATAATGGTTTTTCAGTGCAATATTTTGCCCCAACTCAAGTTATATTCCCTACAAATGGTTTGACAAAATCCTGGAAACCAAAACCAAACACGCTGCCATAAAGTAAAATTCAATATAACTTCTATGGGACAGAGTAGAACACCTCCTTCAGATCTCCAACATTGTACATCTTTACAGGAGTTGACAGCCCCATCATTCTTCCACAGAGCAGCTGGTGTTGGGGTGGTGCCCTCACCCATCATACCTCCAAGAATCTCTTAATGGAATTCAAATCGTTTTATCCACCAGAATCTTCCAGGTATTGATCATGAAAATGATTGAGAGGAGGTTTATAAATATTGAAAATGAGAAAGACAACAAAAAAGACATATACTTGTTTTTCCTCCTCACCAGAATTGATATGTTTATGATTTTTTTTAAAATCCTAGAGAATAAAACACTATGAACAAAAAAGAACTGGCAATACTACCCAGAAACCAACTTGCCTCACAGATAAGATAAAATAAAAGATGACTTCTCAGAGGATTTGAATCCATACAATACAATGTGTTTTTTTGTTTGTTTTTTGGGGGGGACATCACTGCCCTCTGGTGGTCGTGGGTGCTACCCAGTGCCGCTCCTGAGAGCCACCACTGGATTTGAACTGCCAAGCCCACAGGCCACAGTCCCGAACTCAACCACTTATGCCGCCGGGGCTCGGCCCCATAAAATACAATGTACTAATGAAAGTAGCCATTAAGCTCTAGTAAGGAGGGGAGGAAAGTTGTGCAGCAAATACTGTGCCGCCCTTGCTAGCAAATGTCTTAGAAACATACTTGGAAAATTCAGACTCAGGATCTGCATAGTTTGGGATGTGTTTCACGCATACAGAGCACTAGCACAGCCAGGGTAAGGGACAGGGCAAGATAAATGGGACATAGCTAGCATTTCTTGGGAGAGCACACATCCCACATTTACTTGAGAAGAGAGTTGTGTACTTTGCTTCTTCACAAAGAACACTGAGAATCCCACTTTCTTCACCGAGCAAACAGCATTATCACTGGTGTCCATAATTGTTGATCCCTTGCCACAGCAGGTAAAACCCCCCTTTGGCATATTTCAGCAACTGCAGTTTTTCTTGTAGGGTTAAAACTGAAGGAATGTAGTGAAAATATCTCTTGGTTTACCTGGAGTTCTCACTAACTACAATTAAAATGAAGCTTTTTTTTTTTTTTTTAAGAAGCAAGTCACTTAACCAATCTCTGTTGCTTTCTGCTTGATTCTCTATAAAAAATGGTAGAAGCAGCAACCTCAGAAGTCACTTTGAACTCTATTTCAACTTCCAGCTATTGGACTGTCAATACTTTCCTTTGATAATAAATCACATAAATTGAATTTCCAAGTCTCCACTTGAAAGAACTAGCCTTCTAAAACTGCCCATTTTAAGCATAAAATCATTGCAAAGATCAAACAGCGTTCTTGTAGCTACAGGAGCATGGTTTAGGGGCATGGGGAGAAGAGGGGCTGCTATTTTATCCATTGTTTGCGATGATAGGCTACATCTATGGAAGATTTCCTTCACAAACTCTTCAATAAGTTCTAAGAGCAAATAGATGGTTGCTCTGGAAACAAGTAAACTCTATGTTTTCCATAAACCATTCCACTTGCTTTGTTGTTGATTTTACTGCTGCTGCCCTGGAGCATAGTCTTAATTATTATCACTGTCCTCCCAGAGCCCCGTCTATCAATGATCTGTCCCTCTAAATAATAGTCCTGACCACACACAAACTAGCAGCCAGGGATTAAGATATTAGTGGAAATAGCTGATAAAAAGTAAATCACATTGGAAGGAAACTAAGTAGTTTTCATTGTGTTCCTGTTGTCAGATGCCCTTAAGTCAATCCTAACCATAGCAACCTTGAGCACACACAGCAGAGCACTGCCCTGTCCTCGCCTCAGAGTTGCTCTGCTTGAGCCCACTGTCGTTTGAGACTTCTAACATTTTTTGAAGAGCGACCAATAGTAAAGCAACAACAAAAAAACTGTATCAAATTAGTTTTAAAATAATGCAGTATGCCAACGTTTCCTTAACTGAACAATAGATTCTGCTTTGGGACTGTATATCCCTTGTTAGAAAAATGAAACACTTTCCTCTACAAATTTATAAGATCGTTACAAAGTCATGGAAAGAGAGGGAGCCCATGTTAGAAGAGGACCTAAACTGGTAGACTTTCTGTGTCTGTGAAATGGCAGCAAGAGATCCTACCTCTCAGTGCTATAAACAGGATTCCAGGAAGGAATCGCCCAGATACAGTAACCCGCCCCCACATGGGAGGTGGCTCAGCACAAAGACTGCATGGAACAGAAGTTGGCACTGTGGGTAAGACGGTGGGGTGCTAACTGCCAGTCGGCAGTCCGAACCCACAAGAAACTCTAGGGGAGTCAAATGAGATGATCTGCTTCTATAAAGATGTAAAACTTCAAAAACATTGTGTAGGGTTTCTCGGAAGTTGAACGCACTCGATGGAAGTAGGCTTGTTTGTATGTGTCCTTTTTTCTTTGCTTGATGTAATTTTGTTTCATTCTATTACATTTGCAATAAGAAATGAGATAAAATCATGTTTGCTATTTTCGTGATTCTTAGAAAATAGAAAATAAAATATTTCATATATCAGTGAATTTCTATTTGCAAACACAACCCGTAATAAAATACGTGAACAGTTTAAAATAAATAATGATCATATCACTAAATATAAATTTAGGACTGAATTTGTTTATAACTCCAGAGTCTAATTCATCACTCCAGCACTGTGATATATCAAGGAATACTTAAGTGTATTGTTTCTCTACCACCGTTTATGGATAAAAGAAACAAGAAGGAGAAAATACAGAATATCCTCTGTCAAAAAGGAAACGGGGGTCCTGATACTGAGACAGACTAACTCTGGGAGGCAAAACATTGAGTCACATGGTTTTCTACAGCGCTAAGAGCAACTTGCTAAATCCCCATGTCAGATTTCAGACCATGCCTTGCTCTCCCTCACAGCAGCATTTGACATAGTTTATCACTCTGTCCCCAGAGGAACACTTTCTGCATTTGCTTTCCAACACAGGACACTCCCCTGGTCTTCCTCCTGTCTCAATAGCTGCTTGTCCACAGTATCCTTTGCTTGTCTTTCTTGTTCTCCCTGACCTTCTAATGATGGGTCATCCTAAGGTTTGGGATCCCTGTTTGGTCTGTACTCACTCCACAGAGGGTCTTGCCACATCTTCAAACTTTAAGTACCACGTTTTTCCAATGGCTCCCCAAAGGGAAATTCTTGCCCAGATCTTCACCTTTGCATCCAGATTTCCATAATTCAAAAACCTACTTGTCATATCTTTAGGTATATTAAGCTCAATATATTCAAACCTGTAATCCCCATTTTCCTCTTAAAATCAGCTTTATCTCAGTTTCCTCATCTCTTCTAATAGTTATCTTCTAATATTCATCTCTGAGATAATATTTCTCTCAGTTTCCTCATCACTTTTAATAATAACTTCACCATTCTAATTGGTAAGGACAAAAAAAATCCTTGCTGACTTATCCCATATACTCCACAACTTATTCATCAGCAAATCTGGTCAACATTTTTTCAGAATATAATATGATAAATGAGGCCTCTAGGGATGTGGGGTTGGAGTACTGTTCTTTAATTCTTCTTCTAGATATCATATGCATATAAAAATCAAATATAAAAAGATCTGGAAAAGTAGACACACACTAGACCTAAGAGATCAGGACTGCAGTCTCAGAAGACATGATGGCCAATGGTCCTAGCACTGCTCACAAAGAACGTTCTGCATCCTATAGCGGTGAATCACAACTGGGTTTGTAAAAGTTCATGAACAGACCTCTAAGGTGCAATTTCTGGTCTCCCCTGTCTGGAGGAAAGAAGAGTGCTAAAAATGGACATATATTCCACACAAAAATATCAGTCTCTGCAATCTGGAGAGTAGAACTAGATAGTGTAATGCTATAACTACTACCTAGTCTGGGAAAGTTCACATTAGAAACATTGTCTTGCTGCAGAGCAGGGAGGTATTTGTTTGGCTTTACAGGAAAGATGTTGTTTTTATGCCAACAAATCTGGAATCATAAGAGACAAAATCAAGCGGCTGCAAGAAGACTCGGAGAAGAGAAGAAAGGAGTTGACCACCAATCCACTGTGGACCGGGCTCAATGGACGGTTGCCTTACCGCTTGCCACTTTGGGGCCCCCTCGTTAGTTTATTGCTTTTGCTTTCATTACGGCCAGTATTATTCAACAACCTCATGGCATTTATTAAGTAACAGATTGAGACCATTCAAGCAAGGCCCCTGCAAGTTCATTATTGAGCGATGGAGATGAGCGATCTCAAACAGAGTGGCACACACGACTAGTATGTGATAAGACCCTTTGCCTCCGTGAGCTGAACTTGACAGCCAATGACGGGTAAGATCAGGAGCACTCTTTATCAACCTAAGACAAGCCATGGTGACATTAGAAGGCCATTGACCGATGACGGGTAAGGACTGAGTGTGTGTCCTGACAACCTAAGACAGGAGGAGTTCCCGGGAGGATATTACTTGAAAAAAATAAAAAAGGGGGACCTGTCAGGAGCCATCCAGCCCGGGCATGCTTGACCTGACTACAGGCCAGATATGCCTGAACTCTGTTGCAGTTTGTTGCCTGGGGTTTGTAGTTTGTCGCCTTTGTAACTGTAAACAGCCCTGGCCTTTGAAGCCTGACTTGCAGCTGTGCTGTCATTCACTTGTCAATTTTGAAGATCATGATATGCTAATTGCCTAAGCTTGCTTGCCCTATAAAACTGGTTTACTTCTCCCAAATCAAAAAAAAAAAAAAAGAACCCCCCCACCCCAGAAAAGATGTAGCTAATGACACAATATATGTATGTATGTATGTATACATTATGATTAGAGCTGTATGAGTCCCCAATAAAATGATTTTTAAGAAAAAAACAAAAAAGAAACATTGCCTGGATAGAGTAGGAGAAAAGGGTGGATGGAAACCTAAGCTAATACGAGAGACCAAACCTACTGATTGGAGAGAGAGATCCCAATGAGGAATTGAGGAAGCTGGTAACAAAGTGGGGTACACATTGGCTTGCTAACTGCAAGACCAACAGTTGAAACCTACCAGCCAATCTATAAGAGAAATATGAGTTTGTTTTTTACTCTAAAGCTTTATAGGACTCTGAAACCCAAAGCAACATTTTATTCTGTTCTGCAGGATTTCTGTCAATTGCAATCACTGTGAGACAGTCTGCTCACCTTGCTGTGTTGTGTTATAAGAAAGCTACTGGAGAACAAAGTCGTTCACCACCCTGCCATAGTAATGAACCAAACTCAATGTGCTCCCACATCTCTGCAGGCAATGGTAGGAGCTCACATCAGACCTACCGGCCCCTCCTCGTGAAATTAGAACCAGAGGAAGCAGAGTGAGTGTTCAAAAACCTTACCATCACCCAGCAGTAGCAAGAAGTGCTTCCCCCTAACAGGTGCCAGAAGAGATTAAATGGAGTACGTGGAATACCATCCCTACCTGGCAGTCCTCATCTCTTGCTCTGCTGGAGTGGTGTCAAAATACGTGAAGCGAAATATTTAAATAAGATAGCATCTCTAAATACTCAGAGAATTCAGGTTTTAATTGCAAATGGCTAGTAGTACCAAGAAGGAAAATCCCAAATTTGAGGAAAGGAGAACAACCAGCAGACAATGAAGCAATCAATAACATTACTAGGATGCCAGATGTGTTAGCATTATCTGTCAGGGATTTTGATTCAATCATGATAAAATTATTTTATAAGCACATATATTTATGGCTGGCACACAAACACAAAGAAAGTCTTAGTAAATAAATTGAAAAGATTAAAAAATGGAATTTCTAGAACCTAAAAATACAACAACCAAAATAAAAATGTCAACAGAGTACATGAGCTTAACAGACAAATAGAAGCACTCAGGGAAAAAATAAATGTAGCTCAAGATAAAATAATAGAAATAATCCAATCTTATTAATAGATAACATCATGACAAATTGAGAAAAGGTTGATATTGTCTAAGATTTTGTCTTGCTTGGACCCAGAATCCATGCTCATAGAAGCAGCAATCAAGAAATCAAAAGACCCATTGCATTAGGTAAATTTGCTGCATAAACCCTCTTTAGAATATTCAAAAGCAAGAATGCTACTTTGAGGATTAAGGAGTAGATAAAAGGCATTCTCTAAAGAGAGGGCATAATAGGACAAGGCATGTTAGAACATCAGTATGAAAGAAGAATGCAAAGAATTTTAAAAAATGGTTAAACATGTAAGTGTGTTCTGTTTACTTCCTGGATTTTGAAATGATTTGTGATGGTTGCAGGCAGATAAATAGCATAGCATGCTAGATACACAAAATTGGTGAGGCAAAAACTGATCAAAATGAAAAGAATGGTAGACAGAATCATATTTAAAGCTGACGACTTCCAATTGGTATACCAACATGAAACTTTCAGAATCAAAACAATATTTACAAGGTTTAAATACCACCCTCAACTATCAGGACATAGTCTACATTTATAGAACAATCAATAAGAGCAGAAGCATCTTTTCAAATATTTGAAAGTATGGCCATATAAATCACATCACAATCAAATAAATATAATAAATCTCAGGAAAGCTTTAAAAGTAAGAATCATGTAGCTTGACCAAAAACTAGAAATTAACAACATAAACAGTACCGGATTATAGTCCATACAATTAAGCAATAAATAAAATGAAAGGCAAAAAAATAACATAGAAGAAAAAGTATGTATGTTAAAGATGACACACGTAAAAAATCTCAAAAAAATCCCTAAAGCTAGAATTAGTAAGTAAATTCAATAAAGTTTTACGATAGAAGATAAATATTTGAAAAATAAATTGCATGCATAAATAGATCACGAATCCATAAAAATGGAAATGAAAAGCTGCAGTATTAAATTCAATCGCTGAAAAAATGAAACAGGTAGATGAAAATAGAAAAACATGCACTATTTGTATTGTTAAAACCTACAAAACACAGATGAAAAATAAATATCTAAAAGATGTAGCATGCATGAGATGCAGAAGTCACAGAATGGCAAACTCAGTATCTATAACAAGTTTCCCCAAATTGCCAAGCAGGTAGAGTGCAATTCCTCCTAATACCTCAGCAAGGTTTGCTTTGTTTTTGTTTTATTATTTATTAAAAACTCATTTCATTGGGGGGGGGGCTCTCACAGCTCTTATAACAAGCCACACATCAATTGCATCAAACATAGCTGTACATGTGTTGGCATCATTATTTTCGCAGCAAGGTCTTTTTGTGTTTTTGTTTGATCTGTCAATATTTAAAAGCTTACTCAAATCTATATGGGAAGGCAAAAAAAGTTGGGTTAACAAACAAAATTTTGAAAAGTAAAAAGAATAAAGTGTGATAAAATAAAATGTGAAAAAGAAAAATTTTTATCAAATTTCAGGACACTCTATAGCATTGATAAATATAAATATGCCAGTATTAAGTCAAAAGGATTGCTACAAAATCAGAGAAATCTTTATTAAGCAAAATATAAGAAGTGGAAGTTATTGTTTCTTGATGTATCCTCAATCAAGATCTGTGTCCTTAATTGTGGTGTCTCCGTCACTCTAACTCTTCTCTGAAGAAATCTTCACTCTTTCATTTGCACATGCCCAAACAGCAGCTTTAGGTATCCTCAAGGAACACAGATTACGTCCCCTTTAAATGCTCTTTGGGAATTGAGCACAAAAATCCAAAAAGTCTGAAGGAGAAAGAAAGACTAGAGCAGTAAAATGAATGGGTTAAAGTTTCCCAAAATGATTCTCATAAGATAACTCTTACTGCCTTCAAAGAATGAGCTTATGGTTACTGTGATGGTGATGAAAAACATTACTCGCCATGCTTTTCTGACTTTTCACTTCAATGCAGTTTTCCTTTTTATTAAAAATTTCTTCATCATAACCCCTAATATCTTCCTGTTTGTGTCAACATTCATGAAGAAAGGAAAGGATTTCTCTCTCTCTCTCTCTCTCTCTCTCTCTCTCTCTCTCTCACACACACACACACACACACACACACACACACACATATACACAAAAAGAAGAAATACAAGATAAAAGTGGAAGTCAAAGGAGACTCAATTTTTCTCTGAACTCTAGAATTAGCTAAGACAAATAGGAGAAATTGTGATGTCAATTTGAACAGAAAATATCTAAAGGCAGCACGAGAACAAAAAGTAAAATGTTATAATGAAATGTGCAAAGGCGTAGAGTGAGAAAACCAAAAAAGAACACACTCAGCATATTTCAAGCTGCAAGAACTTAAGAAAAAAAATCTAGCCCTCAAGTTTCAATTTTAAGTTTAAAACATTAAATATTGAATGATGCAGGAAGCATCAGAATAAAACGGAAAGATTACAGTCACTGCAGCAAAAAGAACTACTTGGCATTCCACCATTTCAGAGAGTAGCATTTAAGCAAAAATGAATGGCACTGAAAGGAAAAGTTCAAACTATACTGAAAGTATAAGCCAAAAACAAAGCTTCAGGAATTGACAAAATACCAATGGAAATGTCTCAACAACCTGAGAAAGCACAGCAAGCACATAGTCATGTATGCCAAAAAACTTAGAAGACAGCTACTTGCCCAACTGAGTGGAAGAGATCCATCTGTGTACCCATTTCAAAGAGCAGTGACCCAACAAAATGCTCAAAGTATTGATCAATATAATTTATATAGCATGCAAATAAAATTTCACTGGAGTGCATGCTATCAGATGTTCAGGCCAGATTCAGAAGACATGTATCCAGGGCTATCATTGCAATGCCAGTTGAATCTTGATTAAAAGCAGAGACTACCTGAAAGATACCGACATTAAGATTTACTGATATAGGGCTGAGCCCCGGTGGTGTAGTGGTTGTGCGCGGGACTGTGGCCCACTGGGACGGGGGTTCAATTCCAGCAGTGGGGCTGGGCCTCCTACTCCCACCACCAGAGAGCAGTGATGCCCCCCAAAAAAAAGGAAAAAAAAAAGATTTACTGATATGAGGTATAAGGGTTTCTGGAGTCTTCTAGGACAGATCATTTGGATAAAGAAGGCCACACTCAATTGAGACTGTTCAACACAAAACATGTCATTGTCTCTGTGAGATCTCCACTAGACACTCTGATTGATATTGTCCTCCCTGTGATGAATTTCAGTTATTTAATCATTTTATTTGGGTCTCATACAACTCTTATCACAATTCACACATATACCCATTTTGAAAAGTACTTTTGTACATTTGTTTCCCTCATCATTCTCAAAACATTTCCTTTATACTTGAGCCCCAGGTATTTTCTTCTAATTTTCCCCCTCCCTCCCCGCCCCCCCCCCAATGAACCCTTGAGGATTTATAAATTATTATTTTATAAATTTTATTATTTTTTCTTATCTTATACCATCCAATATCTCCCTCACTTCCATCCCCCAGGGAGGAGGTTATATGAAGATCCTTATAATCTATTCCCACTTCTCCCCCACATTCCCTCCCCTGCTGTGCCTGAGGAATTCAACTGTCCTAGATGCCCCATGCTTCCAGTTCCAGCAAATATACTAGCTCTTTTTAAAAAAAATCACTTATTGAGGACTCATACAACTCTTATTACAATCCATACAGCCATCCATTGTGTGCCAAGCACATTTGTACATTTGATGCCATCATCATTGCCAAGCACATTTGTACATTTGTTGCCATCATTATTCTCAAAATATTTGCTTTCTACGGGAGCCCTAAATTACCAAGGGTTCATGAGAGAAGGGGATCAAGGTGTGTGTGTGTGTGTGTGTGTGTGTGTGTGTGTGTAAAGTCTGAGAACCTATGATCGATTTTATGTCAACTTGGGTGGGCCAGAATTTTCCCATGACATGCCTAACATAGTGTGGTCAACTCCATGACGGAATCTTTTGTGAAGAAGCCAAATAGTTGTGGGGTGAACAGAGTTTCTTTCTCTGGTCACAGCCTCGACATGATGGGGAAGGTTTCACTCCGGGTGTGGCCTTGTCTTAGAATAAAATGACAGTGAGTAGAAACCAGCTGACTTCTCCTGCTAGATTTGGATCTGGCAGTGGATTCATCAAGCACCTGTTACACTGCCTGCCTATCCCAAGAGCCATCTGTGAATTGTTAACCGTGGATTCATTTAGACTGATCTAGGATTCATAGAGTATCAGTCATTGAAGCCCCTATAGATTGTAATGGTCATAGTCTCAACCAGTCAAGAGTAGAGTACAGTGTAAGACCACACAGCTCTTCCTTCCATTGTGCACAGAACTGCTAAGGGTTCTGGTATACAGCGGCAAAACGGAAGCACCCAGGACAGCATAGGGCTGACCCTCAAAAATTTTAATTGAATCTTTTGTTACTGTCTCCTAAGGAAAGAACTAAATCTTGGGGCGGAAGTGATGCCATTTCAAGTTAAAAGTGGCCTAGATAAACTCCTTGATTCTTTTTTGTTTGAATATTCTGCGTGATGAAAGCCAAGAGAGAAAGAAACTAGGGATTTTCTAATGCTCTTAAGACCAGGGCTGGATCTGGACACACAATGTAGGCAGTAGGAGTATACTTCAGAAGAAGAGCTTGAGCTCTAGGTCAGCTGTGTTGAAATGGTTGTCTGTACCACTGATTCTCAACCAGACGCCCCTTCCAAAGGCATTATCTACAGAGACTTTTGACAGTTTCGACTAAATATTAGACTGGCATCTGGTAGGGAATAGCAATTCTATTAAACATCCTCTGGAATCTGGGACAGCCACTACAACAAATAGTTAACCCAAAATATCAAGTGAAGCAGTGAAGACACGGTGATCTTCAGAATCAGAGGACCACTCAAAAGCAAAGGAGCTCTTTATTTCTGAGTGTGGCAGATGTTGTTAGATCTATTTCCATATCGACCCATAGCAACCCCATATGCCATAGGATGAGACACCACCAGGCTCTGTGCTATCCTCACCATGGCCATTAGGTCTGAACCACTGTGCTAGTCCACCGTGTGGAGGGTCTGTCTCTCTTTCACTGTCCCTCCACTCTAAAGAATGACACCCTTCTCCAAGAACTGGTCTCTGGATGATCTCTGCACTGGCAAAGGTCATCATAAATAATCATGAGGAGTCATTATGGCTGGATCCTACCCTCTACAAAGAGAAGGCAAGCCAAGCCATTGTGAATAAACACAGTCTTGCTTTCAGTAAGCAGTTATCTCCCATTACTGGAGGGTTGTTATATAAACTGCCAACCAACCTCTGGAAGCACAGGAACAAATAAAAAGAAACAAAAAATGGCATGTACTTAAAAAATCATTCTTGACCTGGAACTGTAAAGAGAACTATACCCCCATGAGCGACAATCTGTAAAACCTCATCAGGCCATCCTGCAAGTAGCTCTCATAGTCCAAAGCAATGAAGTCTGGACTGGGTGTCTGATGAAAGGCAAGCAGGAATCACAGTAACCAATGTTAATTGTGTGAACTCAAACATTTAAATGAAAAAATCAGTCTATTAATATGATGTTTCATCATTTTTCAATAGAATTTCTCTTTTCCATTAAAATTTATAGTGTATGGCTTTCTTTAAAACCACTTGGAAGGGCTGAGCCCTGGTGGCGTAAGTGGTTGAGTGCAGAACTGCAGCCCCCGGGCTTGGCGGCTCAAATCCAGCGGAAGCTGGGTAGTGCCCATGACCACCAGAGGCAGTGATGCCCCCCCCCAAAAAAAAAAAACACTTGGAAATTTAAGAGAAGGTCTAGACACACCACATATGGACATTCACACTTAAATGCATGGTAAATTCTATAAATCTTAAACCAGAGCTACATTCTAAGGTAAAGGTTATATAAATATAAGGTTTCTTATAAATATTACCAATGAGTAATTTCACATTTTTGTTTGTTTTTTGGTTTTTTGGGGGGCATCACTGCTCTCGGTGGTGGGAGTAGGAGGCCCAGCCCCACTGCTGGAATTGAACCTCCGTCCCAGTGGGCCGCAGTCCCGCGCACAACCACTATGCCACCAGGGCTCAGCCTAATTTCACATTTTTAAAACTTACTCTAAAACAGCAGTGCTCCACCTGTGGATCTCAACCCCTTTGGAGTTCGAATGACCCTTTAACAGGGATTTCCCGGTTCATAACAGTAGCAAACTTACAGTTTTGAAGGAGCAAAGAAAATAATTTTATGTTTGGGAGGGTCACCACAACATGAGGAACTGTGTGAAAGGTTCACAGCATTAGCAAGTTTGAGAATCACTGCTCTAAGGCAAAGAGAAAAGTTAAAGATATAAGAAAACCAGTTTACTTGAAACAAAACATCTGGGAGATAATTCATGAGAAAGTTGACACTTTATGAAAAATGTTACCAATGTCACTCAACAATTTGTGAATAATTGGTAAGTAGAAGGCTCATTTGCTGTATCAAACTTTCACCAAACACATAACAAAATATTATTTATGAAACAAAGAGATGGTAAATAAGACCCAAGTACATGCGTGTCACTCTGAGTTGGAATCTACTCAATAGTAAAGAACGTTGGTATTTTTTTTTAAATACCATAGATAAGGATCTCTGGTAGTAAAGTTGGTTAAGCATTCGATTGCTAACCACGTGGTTGACAGTTCAAAACTTTCTGCTACTACCTGAGAAAATAATAATGTTATCTGCTTCCATAAACATGCGCAGTCTTGGTTCTACCCTCTCCTATAAATCACTGTGGCTTATCGGAATCTACTAAATAGCAGTAGCTTTGGTTTGAAGCTTATGCTACAGGGGGTACACATAGTTAAAATCTCTAACTGCTAACAAATTTGGAGGTTCAAGTCTACCTGTCTCAGAAGAAAAAGTCTGGGGAACTACTTCTGAGATATCCGCCCCCGAAAACCCTAAGGCATAGTTCTCCCCTGACATACATGGGGTTGCCGGGGATTGGAATTGATACGACAACCTTCTCTGTTTGTGGCTGTTGCTTTGCTTTCCATCGTAGTCATTGCTTTCCAAACATGGGATGAGCCAAAGGTTAAACTTGTGGTAAACCGAACGGAACTCACTGCCATTGAGTCAATGCCCACTCACATTGACCCTTTAGAACAGGGTAGTACATCCCCTGGGGGTTGCTGAGACTGTGACGGCTGAGAGGGCTCCTCAATTACTTCAGGATTTATATTTGCAATAATTGTATGTTCTCATCTTACTTTATTTTGACACTTGAACCTGTCAAACAAGAAAAGCATTTCATTTCATTTTGCTTTTACCTTGTCGATTAAAGCAAGGTTTGGGGGAGATTGTTTTTCTGAAGAACTTAGTACTGTGTGATGTCATGCTCCTCGGAAGCCCTTCCAAGACAACTTGCTCATTGCAAAGGTCTCCACTTCCTCACTGCCCACGCCTCTAAACACCCGAAGATGATCCAGAGCAAAAGATACCAAAATAAAAGGTTTAGCCAGCAGGCCATGGGGGTTTAGATTTAGAAGAAGCATAGAATCTTTGTGACATTTGTACCTGACCCCATGAGAGAGAGAGAGGGACAGAAACAGAGAGAGAGAGAGAGACAGAGAGGGCAACAACTCCAAATGCTCTCTCATCTTTACTTGCTTTCTTCTCATTTGTCCCTGAGAACCTCTGCCAGCTTCCTTACTTTCCGAGGACACAATCTTCTGCTCATCAAAGCCTTCTCAAGATTTCTACCACTTTCTCCTATGCCTTTTGTATCTTTTCTTTCTCCTAAATATAATTGATGCGGTACTGTCCTCTTTCTTATGCCTGCCCCCTTAAATTTACATCACATATTGAAAACAATCAAGCAAAAACTTCTCTCTACAAGTTTAGTGTTTTCTATGCTACCTGGCATCCTTTTGAAGATGGGCAATCCCTTTGGGGATCATAGGTAATCAGCATGAAAGTGACTGCCCATGTGTCATGGAAGAAAACATCCAATGTACCACCCATGTCCCTGATAGCATCATGATGACTATTACTGACCTTCTCATTACAGACAGAAAGGATCCCTATGACTATTTTTAGCTATGGTTTGTTTTCTGTTACTCATAGCCTCATCCATTGTTTATTAATACTTTGCCCAGCTGCCTTTCTGATTCTGGTGACACTTCTTTCACTCATAACCTTTTGTCATCCAGGTGATTACAATTCAACTCAACCTTTTCTATAAGTTGGTAGAAAGGAAAGACTGGAGAAATATTAGATGAAAAACATTGACAATAGACATACAGGCAAGGCTCAAAGTATCGAAATTATAAAAATCTTTCAAAAGAAAACTATGGGACCATTTAGTAAATATGCATATACAAGTATGTATGTTTCTGAGTGCACACACAACCCTGCTGCTAATTAGTGCATCTGTAGAAATGCCACAATACTAAGAGCAGTAGTTAGTTGCTCACTACCATCGAATTGATGCCCCCTTGTAATGACCTTGTAAAGCAACACGGAACTTCCCTGAGAATTCCAGACACTGTATCTGTCCCTGGGAGTCTTTCCTCTGAGAAAATGCTAGTGGTTTGGAACTGGGGATCTTTCAGCTCAAAGAAGAACAGCTAACCACTTTGCCATCAGGCCTGTAATTTACATTAATAGATCTAAAAAAAATTACATTTAGCCTAAGTTGAGTATAATGGTGAGGCAAGCATTCAAGACTTTTGGACTCTCAGAAAGCTTCCAATAGGAATGAGAATAAATTGCATTAACAAAGGAATTGCTTAAATAAATCATTTAAAATTTACTATGAAGTATCCAATTAAAATTAGCTTCAACGATAATCCTGCATTACTAATGAGATGAAGAAAGCAGATGCATAGAGGGTCCTGAGAAGAGGAGACAAATAATGAACCTCCCAAAGAAGTTCACGGGGCCTGGGTATTTGTCTCAGTTCATCAAGAAAGGGTGACATGCGCATCCATGTTTACTGCAGTTTTTTCAAAATAGCAAAAATATGGAATCAACATAAGTGCCTGTCAACAGAGCATGGTTAAACCAACTGGACCATATACACAAAGAAGGTCACACAGCATTAAAAAGTCCACAAAACAATTTAAGACATGAATGAACCTGGAGACTATTATGTGAGGGAAATCTCAACCTCAATCAAAGAGAAAATATTATAATGAGATCTGATGGTTACCAGAGATAAGAAGGAGAGGCCGAGAAAAATCATTGGCTACATCATGTTTGGTAAAGTGGATGGGGTGAGAACAATAGGAAGGCGTTTGACAAAATGGATTAACACAGTGGCTGTACCAATGGACTCAGGATACACCCAATTGCCCAATTGTGAGGCTAGTGCAAGACCATGCAAGGTGTACTCTGTTGGGCATTGGGTGACTATGGGTTACAGCCTACTCAATGACACCTGATAACACAGATAGTAGGTATGTCTTAAAATGGGTGATGGGGAAGTCTTTACAACTTCAACAAGGCAAACAACGACCATGAGACATAAGCAACAGTAAAGCTATTTACTACTGAGACTACATAGGTATTTGTTTGTGCTCCACCTACAGCCAAGCATATAGTAAAGCCTACTGACAAAAAGAGTCAAACCTCTTAGCCATAAACAAACACCTTGAAGGACTGCGAGACTGGGCTTGAGGGCTGAAGGCGGTTAGGTCAACTAGCAGAACAATTAGGTTATTTAGGCTTGGAAACTTTTAAGTCAATTAGTAGAACATAGTTAATAAAGAAAATGGTTCCACATTCTACTTAGATAATTAGGGGAAAGGTTGTTTAAAAATTTATAACAGACTAGCAAAAGTACACTTATTAGTCCTTCCCATCTGAAGTTGAATATAGTGAAGAAAATCAAGGTCTCAAGAAAGAGATTAGTCCAGAGGATTAATGGATCCACCAAATAAACCACAGCCATCACTAAGCCTAGACCAGAAGAACTAGATGATGCCCAGTTTACCACTGACCACTCTGTTCAGAATCACAATAATAGGGCTTGGGCAGAATAGGGGGGGGAAGTGTATAGCGGAATTCAAAAGCATTTCAAAAGTTTTTAATTTACTTGTCTGATAAAGACTGGGGAAACACCTGAGACTATGAATTCTTAGGGACCCTACAAACTGGAACCTATCTCCAGAAAGCATCTTTCAAACCAAATAAGCAGACCTATGAAATGAATAATACTACCCACACAAAGCGTGTTTCTGAGAAGAATCAGTCATATAAAACCAGACAGCAATATTCACCAAAATATAATTCAGACAGGAAGTGACAGGAGAGATGAAGAAATAAAAATGGGAAACAAGGAGTGGAAATGACAAACACTTCTGTTTGAGACAATTGCACTCAGTGGTTGCATCATATTGAAAATTAATTTATGTCCAGTACATAATTACCAAATTATATCCCAAAAGAGGAAATATGACTGAAATTAAGGATATACCAAACCAAAAAATCTAAACCTTGACAGGTTTCAAAAGGTAATGGAATTGTTTAACGGACTTTGCAGTAAACAGCTTACCTCAAAAATATTCTGAGATATTCTATTCTGAAATATTCTAACCCTAACCAGACCACCCTTGCTAGACCTGAGCAATCATTCATCTAACTAGATTTGAGAAAACTTGAATTTCAGAAAATAGACTTGAGACCAGAAGAAAATTAAAGGAAACACTGAATGAGACCCGACTTTATACATAGGTCAGATTCAAATTGAAAAGTAGCAAAGACCACTGTAATTTTAATTTGTTCTTTTGTTGCTATCGAATTTCAAAGCTTGTGTCTAAAATATTTAATAGTAAGCACTAAAATAGGTCTTTTTAGCTACTGTAGTGTATAAAACTCTCAACAAGATCTCATTTGAGAATCTTATAAACAATAGTAGAGAGACTTGGGTTTTGCATTCGTTCTGCCAGCTATGAGCTGAGTAAACAGAGTCATGATTTTTCTGAGCCTCAGTCTCCTTATTCTGAAAAAGGATCAATTGATTAGTAGCATTCTGATTGAAAAACAACCAGTCCAAAATTCATACATCACAATACTATTTTTTCTGACTTCAATATTGGCTAAAGTTGATTAAAAAAGCTTGGGACAAGAGGAGTATTTTTTGACAATCCACAAAGTCAAGTTGCATATATCAGATCTTGCAAACAATATTTTCTATTTACCAATTATAATTTGGCATATAAAATTCTTGATAATCATAAAGCTTAAAAATGCAGTTCTTGAATGTAGAAAAGACCTCATGGTCTCATTACTTAGGAAGAACACACTTGCCATCAGACAGAACACTTATCATGAATCTTTACCTTCCTCTTAGAAAACCATACAAACTCAAATCATCAAGGTATAATGCTAACTATAACTGCACATTATTATGGGCATAAAAGAGGCTTTTGGGTACCTAAAGTTAGTAAGGCGTTATAATACTCGTATGTGTGTGAGAGAGAGTTTGATTACCGGAGGAAAAAAAGTGGAATATCGTTTTGTCACTAGATTCAAGAAATGACACAGTAATTATATGCTGTGCTACATAATAATTCTAAGTCTAATTGCAGTATAATTTTTCTGACATGTATTTACTATCCATCTACACCATAATTATTATGCATGGATTATGTTACCTTGTTTTTCAAGTTCCCCACTCTCTCCATGAAGTACAGGCATTTCAAATATGTAGGTTCTTTTGAGGCTATAGGATACCTAAAAATCTATTTCATCACAGGACCTCAACATATAAATAACAATGCTCAATAGCAATATTTACAAAACCACCTAAAGTTCTGCAACATCAACTTTATTTTACTTCTTAATTCATTTAGAAAATTATAAAGGTCTGAAGCTATGGATCTGTTCTGCAACTTGTCTGTGATACAAAGGAAAACCTGACTTAATCCATCTGTGCATAGAATCAGTGACAGAAGGTGGACTTTGAATTGAACTTCAAATATAAATCTGATTTTCCCCCTCTTTTCTTTGTGTTGTCACTTCTCTTATCTATGAGAAGATCTGCACCAAATGTGATGCAAGGAGTCTTGACAAATGTAAATAAGAGGGGCCTGTGCCATTTGACACAAGATGGAGCAGGCACACAACACACGTCTCAGAACTCAACAGCCAAAGACCTTGTGAAACCAACACCGAAATCACATACTAGCTGCCCTCACATGCATCTCTCTAGGAGAGAGAAGAGAGTAGAAAACCTATTCTTCCTCCCTTCAAACATAAGGCACCTCAATGACCAAGAGCAGGTGTAAAACCGCTCCTTTTATTCCTTTCTAGAAGCCAATACTCCTGGCCACCATATTCATGGTGTGATATGTATGTAGCACCAATGATGAGTGGATATGGGTATTAATAAGTATTTAACAAAAATATGGAAAAAACGGGTGCATTATGTGAACACACATTCCATTTATTCAGAATATTAAATACAAAGGCATTCTCTTTGAAAAACAGATGCATCTTGGCTCTACTGATGACAATGGTAAGTTCTATGCCTTAGCTTTAACTTTCCATAACCACACTTGATTGAAAAACTTAATGGAAGCACTTGAAAGTAAAGTTGACATCTTAAGTATGCTTTCTAATGAAAATAAGTTTAGGCATATGCTAATAACAAATACTAATCTGAAGACATTTAGGAAACTATGAAATCATGACTGCCAGTAAGTGATATCTATCACTCTGCTATGGAATATTGCATGAGTATCTAAAGTAGGTTAGATTTTGTCCCAATATGATAGCATAACCATATTTCATGTAAAACAGTTGCAAAAAGAAATTTAATGTAGGGTGTAGGTATAATAATATTTTCAATGCTGAGTCATGTTTCAGGTCAGTTAAACCCCTAAGAAGAAATTCTAGTTAATAGCCCTGTATTATATTGGAAAACACACTTCTAAAATTATGTTGAGTAGCAAACAAAACTCAATGCCTTTATTTTTAAACTAAAGTTATGCTCTGCTAGAACAAACACCATATTAAAATGATTTACTTTTCATAAAATCAATTGGTGTTCTATTTTAAAGGTAAAATAATGATTCGGGTTTTATATTACTTTTTTTAAAAATCATTTTATTGGGAACTCATACAACTCCTAGCACAATTCATCCGAACATCCATTGTATGCAAAGCCCATTTGTACCTTTGATATCATCCTAATTCTCAAAACCTTTTCTTTCCACTTAAGCCCCTGGTACTGGCTCCTCCTTGTTCCACCCCTTCCTTGCTTCCCCTCCCTCATGAACCCTTGATAATTCGTAAACTATTATAATTTTGTCTTGTCAAATGCTGTCCAGTGTCTCCCTTCATCCACGTCCCCTTGTCCGTGTCTCAGAGAGGAGGTTTTATGTAGTTCCTTATCATTGGTTCCTCCTTTCTACTCCACCATTGCTCCATCCTCCCAGTGTCACCACTCTCCCCAGCCCCAGAAAAAAAAATGTGGCAGGCATCTTATAGAAAATGGAGTCACTGAGCATAGAGGACACTTACTAATTGCAGAGTCATAGGAGGTTGAGTTGTGCTCGCCTCTCATGAAGGGATACGGGGACAGATAAGCATGTGTGCAGTTCTTGGATGGTGGCTGGTTGGCTAGGAAAAACAACAAAGCAGTGGGTTTTATTATTGAGAAAGCAAATTACAAATTGTTCTTCACTGACCATAAATATAGAACCAGAAATCCCCAAGCAAAATAAAACCGCAAGTCACATAAAAAAAAATCTAGACCCTTACAGGGTGCCAGAACCACTCCAAGAATTTGTATTGAGAAACACAGGGGACCTGAGAAGTGAATTAGCTCACAGGATCTAGCTTCATATCACAATTCGATGTCACTTTATATTTGAAAGCAACACACACGATTTATTTTCACAAACATACTCCCCATACTCTCACTAACATAATACAGATCACATATGCATTCAATAAATACTTGTTTAAATAATTTGACTTGATTTTTATTCATCCTAATCAATGGACAAAGATTTCTATATTCTACGACTGGGGAAAAGACACTAGTGATATATTTGATCATTCAAATACAGTTTTCAGCATTTGAAGAAAACTGAAAACCTAATATGCAAAGAATTTCACTGTGCCTTCTTAGGGAGGGCTCAGGATTCCCTGTGTGATATAACTTCTGTGCCACTTTAGGCAAAGAGTAACTTCTCTCTCTCTCTCTCTCTCTCTCTCTCTCTCTCTCTCTCTCTCTCTCTCTCTCTCTCTCTCTTTCAAAAACCTTCCTTTTCCATAGACTGACCAACTCCGCTTTACCAAAGTCTTAATCATTTCCATTGCCAGGTTGTGTGTTTAACAAAGCGCACTCTAAGATAACCTAGCAAAGACTCCTCCCGTATATGCCATCTCCTCTCTTCCTTTGTCCCTTTATGCATATGACAACTTGCTTAAGTTGCCAGCAAACTCACATTTTCATTACAAATTCCATAATATTGCATATAACATAAATACTTTTGCTAGATTTACGTAGGATATATTTAATAAAGAGATAATCCCAAACCTCAATCATCTTTAGAGTAATACATAGTCCCTTTGTTGTTGGATCTCATGATTGCTAACTCTTATCAGTGAATTTATTTTCAGATTAATACAATATATGGAATGCAGTTTTAAAAGTGCATCATTAAAAACAAAGCAAACCTATTCTACTTCAAAAGAGAACTTGAAAGTTTCCCTGGCAGAATGTAAACATAAAAGCAATGATATTGCCAATGAACTTGTTTAAAGTCCAACTAAAACAAGCTTTCATCTGTCATTGTTAGTAATTAAGTTCCATCTTCTTAACTTTGAGGATATGAATATAAAATAACACATTTCTATCATAGACCTTAAAATGTGAGATTTCAAGAGCTTTCCATCAATAAAAAAGTATTGTCAGCATAGCAATAATAACCACTTGAAAAAATACTATAGATAATATCTGTTTTGTGTTTATTTAAAATGTGAGTATAGAAACACTAGATAATTCAATTTTGTCATAGCTAGCCAGATGCCTATTTATTCTTGAAGATAAAATAATTTTTCCTATAGCCATTACTAGTTGAAGAAATAGAATTTTTTTAAGAACCGTTTGAAGGTATCTTAATGAAATTCAACGATTAAGAATTCAATCTTATTTCATCTGTTGCTCATTTTATCTCAAAGACAAGGAAAAGATAAAGCAAAATTGCACTTACTGTACCAGAACTTCCAGATATGGGAATCATTCTCTTCCACAATCCCATTAAACCAACACCTCCAGAAGAATCCTTCATGATGGAAAGTAATGTTCTCTGTCTGCACAAAATAAAATGAAATAACTTACCATCAGAACAAGAACTAGAATAAAAATAACTTTTTCCAGGAATCATGTTTTTTAAGTTTTTTAATCCTAAAGGACAATGAACAGCTTCCTGCATATTTCTTTTATGAAGAAATATGCACTCTTCTACTCTCCTCCCATCTCAAAGAATATTTATGCATAAGCGTACTCTGATAACGATCAAATACATCAAGATATTGAAGAAGAAACTCACATTCTGTTCACCTGAACATCTCCCCACTTCAGTTGCAAGAAGCCAATAATCTGATCCGAAGGCCACCAAAAAGAGTAAAACACCCAAAGCACCAAAGAGTGCCCCAAAAAAGATGGCAATATTTAGTTTCATTTTCAATTCACACGTTCAATTTAAATAAAATAATAAGAACACTAAATAAGAAATTGGTGGATAGAAAGATCTAAATATCACCAGCCAAATTTTAAAAAGAAAATGAATAATGATTTTGAGTAGACGGACTCTTCTTGAGAACCCTCTCCCAGCTCATGTTTTGGTGGCTTCTCACTTACACTCAGCCTTGGCTCTGTATTCCCTTTGCTCTTTGCTGGAGGGGCTCCAAGCCAGCAGCTGAGAATGGCAAGCTATTTTAGGATACTGATTGAGGAGCTGTCTCTCTCCCTTGGGGATCAAAAAATAGCTGACCTTCCTCTGACTAGAGAGAGGACTCACAGGAGCTATCTGGAATTATCATTATTTCTATTGAGTAAGCCCTAGAAATGGGCAGGAGATGAAATGACTCATTGAAAAGTCATTGACTTTCCTGGACCCAAATTTCTAGTGTTTGGATAACATCTCTTCATCTTAGATGACTATTGCAAACTAATTAACAACCCTAAAGACACTTAAGATTCTCTTTGGGACTGAGCACCGGTGGCGTAGGGGTTGAGTGAAGGACTGTGGCCCGAGGGTTTGGCAGTTCAAGTCCAGCAGAGGCTCTCCAGGAGCAAGGTTGGGTAGCTTCCACGACTACCAGCAGGCAGTGATACCCCCCCCCCAAAAAAAAACCCAAAACCAAGCAACCAAAAAAAAAGATTCTCTTTCGAGATGTCAAAATCATCATTATAAAGAACTACAAACTCTTCTCTTGAAGACACTTGAGGTTGTAATAAATTTATTAATTTCTTTTCATTATTTGGGAATACAAATTAATTTGACAGATTATCTAGCATAATAAGAATACAGTTCAGATTTATAATTTACATGTTCATTTATATCAAGAAAAATAAAGGATATTCATGATAGAATAAATTATTAAAATTATGAGACTCACTGATTCTTTTAAGTACGAACAACGTTTATATAGCATATACAACTAATAATGTAAAAAACAATTTTTACCAATGCTCCCAAATCATTGACAAATTATTTTAAAGTCATCTTTTCTGTGAAATAAATTGATAAATTGTGTATATGCATGCATATATACCAATCAAAATAGTTACATAACATTGCATGTTTCATTTAAATGCTCAAAATTTTCAAAACATAATGTTCATACAAATCATTGAATAGCTAGAAGTCTACATTTTCTTCATGCTGTGACTCTTTATAGTTCAATTGCTTTTCTTTTGTAATTGGAAAGACCAGAAAGATTATTATTTTAAGAAGCTATGTGATATTTCTTAATATGTAGTCTCCTGCTGATACTTCTTTATAGACTCAACAATAATGTGAAGCATCTGTCAATAATATGTCAGTGTCCTTTATCAGCTTCTTAGATGTAGCCAGAGACAGATCCTTAGGTTGGATTGAAGAGAGCAAAAGATGACTCCTTCACAAGACTGAGGATTCCTGGTCAGCTCTGAGTATATGCAGATGGAATTAAAACTTATTAACCTGGAGGAGTGAAATAAATTTGAGAATACATCTAAGAGGAGCCTTCGATTAATACCCAGATCTAATTTATGAGACACAATGTGTCAATCCATAGCATTTCCAGACCATCGCATTTAAGCACAACAATAATGACCTCACAACTGTGCCTTGAACCTGCCAAAAGCTGCTTCCCAGGAGTGTCCAAGTATTAATCCTAGCTCTGCCCTCTGAGATTACCCGCTCCAAGTTTAAACCTTCCGTCATCTGATAGAACTTTCAGATGTTTTAAAGACAGCAATCATCTCATGCCTCTTCAAACCACAACTCCCAGCCCACATGCACAAATATAGGTTTTAATTTCTCTACACTAATTATCTGGTGCGTCCAAATGTACCTTCGATAGCCATCGCTCCAAAGCTGCTCTCTGTTCTACCTTTTTGCTGTAGTTGTCAAGTCTGACACTCATGTGAGACCTAGAAGAATATTCTGGGGATAGTCTCACAAGGTATCACCACCTCCCTTATTGGGATGCTGTGAAAGACAGACCAGTGACCGTCCAACAATACCTATATGCTAACTAATCTTGCTAGCTTGTGTGAGACTGTTATTTGACATGGGTGTCAGGAAGGGTCTTTAGAGTAGCAAAGCTAGTGACATTTGTATGTGTCTGTATAGAGAAGGAGATTTATATCAACAAATGGCTTTCACGATTTTAGAAGTAGTTAAGTTCAGTCTGCTTCAAGTCAGGCTTCTCCTGATTTGTAGAAGTTGATGAACAAAAAGGAAGCGGTAGGGGGCACAGACTGGCTAATGCAGAGGTAAATGAATACAAATCTGGCTGAATGAATCAACCTTTCGTAGTCTACTTATGACTTCTGAGACGGGCAGAATGTGCAACAGAAGATCACAGAAACAGACACAAAATCACACTTCAACTTTACCCAGGGGTGTCTATAGAGCAGACTTACTAACCATCACAGACTACCTCTTGTCAATGTAACACCTGTGTACAATGCTTTATCATACATAAAATCAGCATACATTGCATTAAAATCACTCTTTAACATTCATAATCATCTTACAATATATTACAATAATAAAATCATACTCACACCTGATATAATATAGCTAGCTTTACATACTAAAAAATTGCACTAACCCTTTTCACCTATGTTTTTAAGTGAACAAAACAAAAATATTCTGAATATACAAACAAATAGAAATTACTCATAACAATTACAATCCTTGTTTCTATACCTGATCACATAGTGATGGTTGGTATTTGTACTACTTCCTGTTCCATATTTCCTTTGACCTTAGCAAGAACCTGTGGTTCATTGCCTGGTGTGGTGACCCAAACCTTAATTCCTCAAGAGTTAGGAAATTAGTGACTAGTCATGTCACTAGTCATGTCAGAATTGAGGACTGTGCTTTACCATTGCCTTTAATCACAGTATACAGTAATGCTAAGAGACTATCTAAGGAAAACCCTAGATTTTCTTTACTACAGTTATGTAATACTAATCCAATTTCCACTTAGAAATTAGGATCTTTTTGATACATTAACACCACTCAATATAACAATATCCTCTTTTGTCATAGATCTGAGAGAAATCAAGAAATAGCTAAGAAGCATTCTTAATTTCCACTTCTATGGAATCAGTGTTGTGTCTCCTGGTGGGTGGATGTATTCCCTCCTTTGGAAATAAGACTTGGAGTGCCAAATAACATTCTGTTCACTGGGACAGAATGTAAAATGGAATGGGTGGGTATGGTAGTTATATAATCATTTGTCAATTTGATGACTAAAATTGCAGAGGTGGCGTCTCGTCTGCCAATCAAATCATAGTCAATGAGGCTTCCGTGTCAGCATGGCCTTCTCCTGGGAATTCTGGGAAATCCTGTATTTCTTCCATGGAGCCTGGAGACACTTCTGAATCTGCTCATTCCCTTGCTTTCGCTTTACTGACAAAACACGTGCTACTATGCCTCAGGAGCTAGAGAAGCCACATGGACCTACCCTGATGCAACTAGAACCCTGCACCTAAAGAAGCCATGTGGAGGACACTGCCATTGTTGAGATGCTTACAATGACCCTGGATCCACAAGATTTTCCATACACTGGCCTGTGACCCTCCTGCATTTGGCACATTGAATGTATTCCATGAATCTGAAGAGAAATTTATAGATTAATAGCAGGCATATCAGTTAATTTCAGATTTAGCGAGTTGATCTGGACCTGGCTGGAATATTTTCCTAATATTCATTTGCTCTTGTCTATAAGCCTCTTCCTTATACACATATGAGTTTTGATGGATGTGTTTCTTTAGACTACTCAGACTAACACAGTGGGCCAATAGGAGTAATGATGAGTGGGGGCATTCCCATTTCTATCCCTGGGTTCCTGGATCCATGAATCCTGACTTTTGGGGAAACAGTCCACATATATTGGGCACTGGTTTAAAGCATATACTGACTCCTGGAGAATATCGCCTCAACCTTGCAAGGTGCTGCCATCCAGTTGTAATCGAGTCTGTAGAAGTCTATTCCAGCATTCTACCAAATTGTTTCAGGATGATGGAGAACATGGTAGGCTGGGAAACATGTTGAGTGAATTCCATGAATTATGAAATGAGTTCCTTGATCTAAGGCAGTGGTTCTCAACCTTCCTAATCCTGTGTATATAGTTGCTCATGTTGTGGTGATCCCCAACCATAAAATTATTTTTGTTACTACTTCATAACTGTAATTTTGCTACTATGATGAAACGGGTGACCCCCTGTGAAAGTGTCTATCGATGTCCAAATGGGTCATGACACCAGCTTGAGAACCACTGATCTAAGGTGATGCTGTGCAGGATAGCATGCTGGTGGATGAAGTCAGCCCACCGATGGTAGTTCTGACAGAAACATCGCATGCAGGGAGAGCAAATTCACATTCAGAATAAGCAAGTGTCTGTTAAAGTAAGAACAAAATGTTGAACTTTCCATGAAGAAAGAGATGCTAAGTAAATCAACCTGGTCCCATAACTTGGACTCAGCATTGGTCTGTGCTGCTGGCAGATAAGGCTCTCAGCACATGCCATGACCAAATCAGCATTGGTGAGTGGAAGTCTAGGTTGTTGAACCCATGCATAACCTCCATTCTTGTCACCACGACCAATTAGTCCATGTACTCACTGGGTGTGGCAGTCATGTGCTTATGTTAATTTTGTGATTGAAATGTCGGGGTGGAGTTTAGCCTATTAATCTGGAGATAGCCATTGAGTAGCCAATGAGGCATCTGTGTCGGCATTGCTTTCTCCTGATATGTCTGAGAAATCTCACGATATTTCCCTCATGGAGATGAGAAGTTATCTCTCCAGTTATTGGGAGTGTCTGAGAGATGATTAATCACAGACAAGACAAGATGGCAGCGTGCGAGAAGCTGAAGGAGCCAGAGGAGAAGCCACACAACTTTGCCATGATGGAGTCAGACCTCTAAAGCTGGAGAGGCCACATGGAGACCTCTACCAGCGACGAGTTGTTCTGCCATCACTGGATGCTGCTGATGGACCCTGAGCCCTGGAAGTAAGGAGACATGTGGAGACCCCTGCCAGCGCTGGGATTCTGCACCCACTGACCTGTGACTTTGTGAGTCAGAAGGAGACCTTATAGACTAGTATCGGGCATATGGGTTAATATCAGACTCATGACTTTGAACTGGACTGGGCTGGAATGCTTTCTCAGTGTTCCATTCTTCTTGTATATAAACCTTTTCCTTATATCCATATGCTTGTCTGTGAAATTTGTTCCTCTAGTCTACCTGGACTAACACACTGGGCAAGGATAGGAGGGACTGAGGAAATGGAATCACTGGTTTTCACACTACATGTCATCCTGGCTACTTGATCTCCTCTGTAAATGTAACCCTTTGGTGAACGTGATTGTTACACAATTTTATGTCAACTTGATATAAGAATGAGAGGCGGAGTCTATTGAGCCTGGTGAGCCCTCCTTGTGGGCGTGGCCTCCTTATGCATATTCTGGGAACTTCCTTTCAGTTCTGCCACCAGAAGATATGGGTTCTCTCTCTCTCTCCTGTTGACAAGCCACATAGTGCCATACTGATAGCAGCCAGAGTCTTCAAGATGTGTCTACTGCCATTGAATTCACAGGACTTTCCACCCACTGACCTGTGGTCTGTGATCTTCCTGTATCCAGCAACATTGCATGCACTGCATGAGTCTTATGAAGAATTAAGGGTCTCAAAACGGACATATGAGGCTGAACCCCAGGGCGTAAGTGGTTGAGTGCGGGACTGTAGCCCGCGGACTTGGCAGTTCAAATCCAGCGGCCGCTCTCAGGAACAGCGCTGGGTAGCGCCCATGACCACCAGAGGGCAGTGATACCACCTCCCAAAAAAAATGGACATATGGACTTGATCTGGCCTTGGCTGGGATGTCTTATTGATGCATAATTATTGTGTGATATAAAGTTCTCTCTTACACATATATTAGTATCAATAAATGTGTTTCTCTAGTCAGTCCAGTCTAACAGAGCGATGATCCGTATGAGTCACAAATACCTTCATTTTTTTTTGCCCATTCAGTGAGATCTATCCACATACTTCTTTCCCATACCTCCTAGTCATTGATTTTCCCAAGAACTTAACCATCCAGCCATGGTCCATACAGTCACACATTTGGCCATTTCTCCTTTTAAACAATCTGAACATCCAGGTGTCCCACTCAAGTTCTGCTTATTGGGAAAATGTCCTTTCACAACTGTCCTTCAAGGAGGTACCACAAAGGGTTGTCATGGTGCTGCTGTCCACTTCTGAGTGAGGCCTGCATATCTTGCTTAACCATCAATAAAGCAAGCACAAGTTTTCTCTTCCTCTTCTTCATAAGGCACTCCCCAAGAGGCCCATGGTACTGATTTAAATAAAGGGGGTGGTGTGATAGGAGTTGAAAACACAGGCATTTGGGCTATTGCCTCCTGTGGTTTACTTGTACTTCAGGTCCTGTTCTAGCTACCATTTCTATTTCATGATGGAATATTATTGTGCATGTCCAACTTTGTGACTCTGTGAATCAGACAACAACCAGTTCCATATTAGCCAGTTCAGGCAGCGTAGTGGCCACGACTTGGTAGCCCACGGTGTTCATTCTCCACTAAGACCCAGTAACAGTTAGATTTAAAAAGGGGGGGGGCAGTTGTCTGTAGAAGATGGCAAAGCATTGCTCCAAAATCCTCTAGGTCTGCAGTATGATTTTCCCATAGGTCTCTACTAAAGACTCCAAACTGGGTCTCCATCTGCCATGCCCCCTTCAAGCACCATTGGATCAGCTGAATCATATGATCCACATGGCAGAGTGGCTCACATGGCAACCTCAATTTGATGAAGGGAGTTTTCTTGTTCTGAGTCTCACTCAAAGCTAGCAGTTTTTGAGTCACTTGACATATAGGCCACAGCAATGTGGGAAATGTTGCCTACAAAATCTAAAGAGCCCCACCAGACACTGTACCTCCTGGTCAGTTGTGGAAGAGGCCAGATACAAAAACTTACCTTTCACTTTAGTAGGCATATCTCAATGTGCCCCTCACACTACTGAATCCCTAGAACTTCCCTGCAGTAGAAGACAGCTGAATTTCTGTCAGGTTAATTTCCCACTCTCCAGTACCCAGACATTTTAGCAGAAAATCAAACATCATTGAGACTTTCACCTTACTAGGTCAAGGTATAATGTCATCAATGCAATGGGTCAGTGTGACATTTTGTAGACGAGAAAGACATTCAAGATCCCGGCAGACTAAATTACAGCATAGTCCAGAAGAATTGGAATAATCCAGAGGAAGAGGTGTACAGAAGTAGCGCGGCTCTTGCTAATTGAAGGCGATCTGTTTTTGGTGGTGCTATGAAATGAGAATTGAGAAAAAGCCATTGGGCAGATCAACAGTTACATTACAGGTACCAGAGTGTGGCAGTCATGTGCTTATGTTAATTTTATGATTGAAATGTAGAGGTGGAGTCTGGCCTGTTAATCTGGAGATAGCCATTAAGTAGCCGATGAGGCCTCTGTGTGAGCATGGCTTTCACCTGAAACTCCTGGGAAATCTCACGATATTTCTATTTCCCTCATGAAGATGAGAAGCTATCTTCCCCAGTTGTTGGGAGTTAGTTTCAGAGATGATTAACCAGAGGCAACACAGAATGGCGGCGTCTGGGAAGCTGGAGTAGCCGGTGGAGAGACCACACAGCTTTGCCCTGATGGAGCCGGACCTCTGAGGCTGGGGCAGCCACATGGAGGCCTCTGCCAGTGATGAGTTGCTTCTGCCACCCTGGGATGCTGTTGATGGACCTTGAGCCCTGGAAGCGAGGAGCCATGGGGAGATCCCTGTCAGTGCCAGGACTCTGTACCCACTGACCTGTGACTTCACGAGTCAGAAAGAGACTTTATGGACTGATTTCGGGCATATGGGTTAATATCAGACGTGTGACTTTGAGCTGGACTGGGCTGGGATGTTTTCTTAATGTCCTGTTCCTCTTGAATATAAACCCATTCCTTATACCTATATGCGTGTCTCTGAAATTTGTTCCTCTAGTCTACCTGGACTATCACACAGAGGAAGTACTTATTTGCTCAAGATACAAACCACATCTCGAACAGCAGCTGCAGTTGGTGTGACCATAAGCGTCTGTTTGCATTTTCATATGCCAAAGAGGCAAGTTAAATGAAGATGTGGTGGGAATCACCGCCTCAAGTTCTTGATGTTGGCACTAACTAATGTCTGCAACCCCTCCAAGATTGCAGTATTTGTTTAGGGATTGCTATTTTTCTAGACCAAGGCAGTGGTAAGGCTTCCACTTGGCCATTCCTACCATAATAGCTCTTATATTACATTGCAGGGATCCAATATGGAGATTCTGCCAGTTGCTAAGTCTGTCTATTCCAATAATGCATTCTGGAACCGGAGAAATTACTACAGGATGGGTTTAGCGATCTACTGGACCCACTATGAGATAGATTAGAGCTTAGACTCCATTAATAACTTGACCTTAGTGCAGTCTTACTCTGATAGGTGGGCTTTCAAGATGTTTGGATTCTCCTGGGATTAATGACAATTGAAAGCCAGTGTCCTATAATCCATGAAAAGCCTGATTTGTGCCTTTTCAGAAAGAGTGAATCTTGTGAAAAGCTGCAGATCCCATTGGAGAAGACCAGGGGGAAATCTAACATGATAACCTCCTGCTGGTGTCATGGTATCCTGCCTGAAAGGGACTCTGCCTCCCCTTTATTCAGGTTAGGTCTCTATGCTGGCTGGGAATTGATTGAGGAGTCCTGGTGGCGATGTGGTTATGTGTTGGACTGCTAGTTTTAACTTCAAGGTCAACATTTCAAAACCACCAGCCACGCCATGGAAGAAAGATGAGGCTTGCTACTGCTATAGTGAGTCACAGTCTCGGGAACCCACCTCTGATATTCTTTCCTGTCCCACAGAGTCACTGTGCTGGAAATCACACAACAACACTCAATGAGACTCTCTATTCTGGTGATTCAAGGTAAGGGGTAGTTCACGTGATATGGAATGTTTCTGCTTGTATAGGTCAAGTAACTATTTAGTAAGTTTATCATTAATTTTTTTCATAGAAATAAGTTGCCTAAATAGCCAGTGTCATAGACCCATAAGAGCCAGGATATTTAGATTACTACTCTGACTCCGTTGTCCATTAAGGTAGCCACATACACCTTGACCTTGTCTCTGTCTATTGCATATTACATAGACATTAACACCGCCCACTCCAATCAGGCCCCCTGCAGGCAAGTTCTGAATTCAGTTAGGACAATTCTTACTGTCAAACCTGGCTGATCACTGACAGCATTCATAGGAGTCTTCAGAGATGCTTTGGTCCCCTTCACAAATTTGCTTCCTACTGTTTGGTAAAAGGTGTGTCTTGGGCCTCCCTTTGGGAGTTCATGAACTTATCCTTAGGAATCCACTCTAACATGCCAGTTTCCCTCTTCTTTTGGATGCCTCATCTATGGTATACCAAGTTGGGTCCCATATTTCAACATAGTACGAGCCAGCTCACAACCCAGGCTGTGGCAAACTGATCAAATAAACCATGAGATACTCCCCTAACCTCTCTCACTAAAACACGGGGCTCATCTCGGTAAACTCAGTCTGACCCAAACTCATGTTCCTTGAACCGTTATTTTATACCTTTTATAAACATTCTCACACATAGTCTCTAGATTTCTGTCAATAATTATCAGAATATTCTAGCAATCCTTGAGGAGTATTGTGCACTTCTTCCTGAATCACCATGTTTGAGAACTTTCTGTGACTTAAGTCTAGTTATGAGTCAAGAGACAATAGTGGGGGGAGAGAATATCTCCTGGGAATCTGAAGTATTATCTTATGTAAGGCATCTCCCTCACACAGCATCTCAGATATAGTCCAAAGTGCCGTACCAGCATGCATGCTACTGTTTTTAGGGACCATGCAGTAGATTCTGACCCATTGCCACTCGATGCACAACAGAGGAAAACACTGCCTACTCTTGTGCCATCTTCACAATTGTTCCTGTGCTCGAGACAGGTTGCTGCTGCCACTGTCTGTCCACCCCATTGAATGCCTTCCTCTTTACCACCCCTCTACATTACCAGACATGATGCCTTTTTCTAGGGACTGGTCTCTCCTGGCAAAAGGTCCAAATTATGCATAGTTGTAATTATTTCCTCAAGTAGAGAGGGAGTGGAAGGGGCATGGAGAATGATAGATAATGATGTGACTGAAAACAGATTACTCTCCTCAAATGAGAGGGTTGGCACTGGTGCCTGGAATGGGCCAAGGGAAGCAGAGGGGTTTGCTGTCTTCATCTTCTAGATTATTGGCCCAAGGATCCCTATCCCAAGTTTCAAGAGCTCTAAAAAGTCAGTGTTATCAGTTTATGATCAGACATCTTTTCAGGTTGAGCCTTAAGCTGACAGCATAATACAGTTGCTCACATGAAACTAGAATATTTCAGACTTTTTTCTTTGACAAGTAGCTTTGTAGCCAAAATATGAGCATTCAGTATGAGAGTGGGACTTCCAAAGTTCTTAGTTCGTTTGTCCCCCTTACCACTTTGTGCATTGTAAGGAATACTAGCCAACCAGTTCTCTATACTAGCAACTTGACAAAGTTGGGGTAGATATCTGACAATGATGGCCCAGATTCTCACTTCTCACCAACACTTCATCCATCAGTGGTGTTATTTGGGGTATTAACTTCACCACTTCATGCCAAGGGTTAATAGTGCCCCATTTACTACCAGTGACAGGCTTATTTGTACTTATAGAGACAGAGGCTGAGACCTCAGTGTTTCAGGCCTAATGAGACCTGAGACTCCATTTTTAAAAGTCATCTGTACAATTTTGTTTCTCTGGAACCGGTCATGCTACCGAATGAGTGAGGTAGTGTTCTCTAGAGAAGTAAAATTAGTGACATGCATATTTGTAAATGGAAAGCAGTGTCTAACTGAGCACTGGTGGCCTTGTGGTTGAGTGCGGGACTGTGGCCTACTGGTTTGGCGGTTCAAATCCAGCAACAGCTTTGCAGGAGCAAGGCTGGGCCTCCCACTCCCACCAGGGCAGTGATGCCCCCTCCAAAACAAAGAGGTGGCTATTTGGAAGGGGCTTATACAGTTGGAGAAGTAGATAAGTCCATTCAGGTTCAAAGCAGGTATCTCCTGACCCATGTGAGCAACTGAGCGAGAAGCAAGATGATTAAGCAGAGTTGGTGAGGGAAGCGGTAGGGGATGGGGTACAGGAGGGGAGAGAATGTCGGGTGAAAGAGGCAGTGCACAGACTGGCAGATGCAGAGGTAAGTGAATACAAAATAGACCACATGAATCCACTATCAATAGTTCACTGCTGGCTCCTGGGATCAGCAACAATGCAACAGGAGATGGAAGAATCAGATACAAAATAAAGCTCCATGAGAAGCCCAAGGGCCGAAAGGATTTAACTCAGCTTGGTCCCTTTTTTAGAAGCCACCCCACTGGGCCACCTCAACCCCAAGGAGGGGTCACCAGGCTACCAGTCAATTAATAAATTGGGTTCTACACTGACCCTGACTCAAACACTGACGTAGACCCCAACCATCACATATGGTAACAGCGAATTTAAAACAATTGTTAAATTAAGGATTTAGAGGTGGAGTGGGTATCCTAGGTTGCCCAGGTGTGATTACCAGCCTAATCACCAAAAATTCAAACCAACCCCACTGCCATCAAGTTAACTCAGCATCATATATCTAGAAGACAAACTGGAACTGTTCCTTCTCACTGCTGAGACTTTAAATCTTTACCAGAGTGTACAGCCTCATCATGCTGCCACAAAAGGATTGGTGGTCCTACTGCTGACCTTGTAGCTAGCCACTCAGTGTGTAATCTAGGATGCCGCCACATGTCCTTTTTTTTTTCAACCAAAAGCTTTATTGACATGCAATTCATTTGCCATACAATTCTGTTGTTTAAATACATTCAAAAAGAATGATGCAATCACCACCACAATCCATTTTTGAACAGCTTCTTACTTTTTATATCCATTATTATTCTTTCTGCATTACATGCCCCAAACTCCCCTACTGTGACCTGAGGAACTATTCATTTACTCATTGTGTCCATAGAGCAGTTTGTGGGTTTCAATTGCTGACCTTTCAGTTAACTGTCCCTACCAAACAGCACCACTAGGCCTCTTTAATTAATGCAATCAAACAACAACAACAAAAATCCTCACAGACCATGAACTGAACAAGACTCACAGTGACCTAATTCTGGGAACAGAAAACATCTCATATTTCTTTGTGCAGTGGCTGATAGTTTCAAACTGCTGACGTTGTGGCTAGGAACTCAATTCATAGCTCAGTAAACCTCCTGGGATAGCTAACTGCAAGGCAAGTGACTCAACCCACTATCTGCTTATGGGAGAAGTTATTATAATTATTATATTATAATTCTATTATAAGGTGGCCACATATCCTGCTTTTTAAAATAATTTAACAACATAACCATGGCATTTTAAAATTAAAATAAGTATATTACTTTGTTAGTCCAGGTAAACTAGAAAAACAAATCCATAGACATGCATA
>PVJH01002938.1:0-27934 GCA_004026705.1 Nesogale talazaci
AAAAAAAAAAAACCAAATACAGATGGATTTGCAAGTAGCAGCTTTCCACTCCCCCAGAAATGGTAGTAAGGTCGGTGATTATTTTCTTCATAGAACACATAGGCCCTTCTCTTCAGGGGGAGAAACAGGGCAAAACCAAAGTTCTAAGAGAGCCAGCATCTTTTTGGGTGTTTATAATTGGACATTGATTACTCTATTTTAATGGATGCTTATTCCTTGCTTTTTTTTGGCTGAGTCTGAGTATTAAATAAAATGATTCCTTAAGCAGAAGTTATTATAAGATGTGCTACATGTTATGGTTCCTATCTTTTTTGTCTTTCTCAAACAAGATGATTTGTTATTGTAAAATTTTGTTTTCTATGCAATGCAATGTGAAAATAAAGATCACATGATACTTACTTGCTCCTCAGAATAAAGCTCCCAACCCCAGTCTGTTGTGGCCTAGTCAGTGCTGACTCTTGGTAACCCCAGGTGTGCCTGGATGGGACTGCTCTCCCAAGCGTTTGCAATCTTTCAGAAGTGCACCCACGGCACATCTTCTTAAGTGTCTCTGGTTGGATTTGAACTGACAGTCTTTCAGTTAGGAGCTGAAAGCTTACCTGTTTGTGCCACCCTGAGACTTTTCTTCCCGGAACACACGTAACTAAAAGGAAATAAATCATAAAGATAAAAGCAGTATAAAATCTTTGTTATAAATCATGCCTTTCTCCTTTGCTTCTTTCCAGGGAAATCAATGAAAACTTGCTACAACAGAGACAAAAAGAAATAATGAAACCTCCCAAATAATTTATTTGTACCAGACTCGAATGAATGCAAAAATCCCTTAACAGGCTGAGCCCTCGTGGAGTAGTGGTTGTGTGCGGGACTGTGGCCCACAGGGTTCATGGTTCAAATTCAGCAGCAGCTCTCCAGGAGCAAGGCTGGGTTTCCTACTCCCACCAGGGCAGTGATGTCATACACACACACACACACACAATCCCCTAACAATATCATTTCTGTGTCACACTTTTGCTGGTAAGATAGTGTGTTGATGACAAATATTAAAAAAAAAATTATGGCCTGAAGAAAAATGCTTTCAGGAAGTAGGAATGTCATTAAAGACAGGGACACAAATTTTTATTTTTATTCAATAATTATTATAAAGTTGTGTTCTAAAAGTAAACCAGAGACATATAAACCACTGATATATGAATGGGTTTTAGGCTGCAATGTAAGAACAATTAGTTTTTGTGCCCTGGACCTACTCGATACTCACCCTCATGAAGAGATCACTGAAGATATGGATATTATAGCAAACCCTGTGAGGGAATCCTGGCAGGGGAGAGGGGCTACATTTCTTTCAATTTAAATTCTCTCTACATTTTTTCCCTTTCACATTGTCCTTATTTTTTTTTTGGCAACTGTTCAGAATGAATGAGTGGGTAATTAGACTAGTTGATTGAAGTCATTAATCAATAATACAAGATTTCTTTGAAGAAAGAATCAACCCTACAAACACCTGCTTGAGTTTATCGGAAGACAGGCTTACCTGTCTGCTGGAGGGGACTGGAGAAGAAAGCCCAACCCTCCGGAATCCTCAGTATTGTGTACAACTTAAAGAAGGAAATGTAGAAGATATAGCAAAAGTGAAATGAGTCAGTTGTCTGTTTTTTTTGGCTTCATGTAAAGTTCGCCTCTTATTTTCTTGTCCAGCACTGAGGTTTGGGAGGTCGTGTCCTCCTTTGCTGTGGTTCGTTGTTGTGAAATGCCTTGTCTGGTGGTGATCCCATGTGCACACAGTAGGACTGCTCCATAGGGTTTTCAAGGCCGGGACCTTTCAGAAATGGATCCCCAGGCTTTAGTCAGAAAACCCGGGTGGGTTCCAAATGCCAACCATTTGGCTAGAAGCCAAGCACTTAACTGGTTGCGCCACTCAGGAACTCAGCTCTTCCTGCATGATTCTGGTAGGCTGCTAATCATGAACTCTTCTTTCATGAACTTTGGAATGAAGCAGGGGAAATTGGGACTTCATCCAAGCTAAGCCTGTCATTGCCCTCTCCTGGAAGTTTGACTATTTCTGCTTCTCCAGTCATTTGTTCATTATAGAGACATTTGAATGTTGATGGGAGAAAGCCTTCATAGAAGGTGAATTAGAGCTAGACATAGACAACTGGAGGCCAAAAAGTAGGTCCTGAGTGACTACTTTTGACTTGCCTGTTCTTCTTGTGATTTCAGTGTTTAGCTCTCCTTTCACAGATATGAACGACCCCAGAAGATTTCCTATAAGCCCTACTTTACTGTTTAATAAAGAAGCATCAACCTCTATTGTTTACTCTTCTAAAAAAAAGCAAGACCTGATATTTAGAGGTGAAACAACAGGTTTTGATTCTGAAATTAAATATGGTGTGAACATGAGATTAAGCATTATATAGTGTATGGTTCCAATGCAAATCCTTTAGCATTCATCTGTCTTCTGGTTCTGCATCCTGTAATCCTTGTAACACCACAGTGACTAGAGGGAATAAGACATTGAACAAGGTTTTCCTTGAGGAATTCTGTATATGAATAAATAGACAAGCAAATACAAGTATTCTGTAGACAAAAAAGATGTAACAATAGCTCGTCTTGTATGTACTTCCTGGAGATTTACTGACCACAAACATTGCAAAGTCTCTGAAGAATTTTGCAAGAAAGAAAATTATTCAGTATTTTCCACACTTACTTGATAAAGGATTCCTTTTCTGTAGACTACATATTAATATTTGTGACACTAGGGTTTTGCAAAATATCTTTAGGGAAATGTATATAAAGGAATTAGGAAACATAGCTTTTAGATCTTTAGGTATTCTTTTGGTGGTGTTCTGAAAGACAATTTTAATTCCTTTATTTACTGAAGTAGGATTTCATGATAAAAAAAGATGCACAGTATTTTGTTGGAGCCTTAATTAAATTTTTTTAATAAGATGGTTGTCATTTCTGATGCTCACCCAACAACTTGTCTCCTTTCTGAAGGACACATTTACTCAAAAGTCAGCCTAAAAGGAAACAAGTTTCCAGTTTATTAGTCTCTGTGCTTAATATCAAATCCAAGACCATGGGTGCGATGACCACTTTTAGCAGAAACAATGAACATGTAGTCATAGCAATGGCTCCCTGTTTGGACAGCCTTCCAGAGGACAGGGGGTGATAGTTGGAGATGTTTTGATGGTTAAACTGAATAGGGAGAGGGCTACTGCCATCTAGTTGGTGAAGGTGAGGAATGCTCTAAACCTTTTTATGATGTACAGGATAACTAATACCCATGGCAAAGAACTGTGCAGCCCCAAGGGCTAATAATGACACTGAAGCCGAGAAGCTTGTATAGAAGAACACTCCCTTGAAGAACCTAGATCAAATGGAAAGGGCCATCTAAGGCACTGCTGTGGAGTCCCTGAATGGTGCCAATAGACAACATTTGGCTGAACAAACAAGCCCTAGAGATCTACTTAAAAAAAGAAAATTATCCACTGAAAATGTTGACACACATGGGGTCACCAAGAGTTTGGAGTCTTCTTGATAAAAGCTGGTTGTATTTCAAAACATTTAATGACACACTCGCTATTAGCTATGTGACGTTATGCTCGAGAACTGGACTTTGTCATTCATTATACTTTGACCTCGGCAAATCACTTAAAGTCTCAGTTCCTTAACCTTAAAAAATGTAGATTGAATGAGATGATTAAACATTTTCTAGTAATATTATGATTCATGAAGAACAGTTGTAATATAAAACAAACACTTATTGGGCTTAGAGTTTGAGGACATTCAGTTGTGCAGAGATGATCTGGGTCCAGTGATGTGGCCTCCCTGTGCCTGGTCCTATCTGGTACACTCATGTAGTCATCATGAACGAAGGAATAAGGGGCTCATTGTTTCTCTGAGTGACTCTTCATTGATGCCTATTGTTCTACTCAGCCCTTAAATGAAAGTTCTGATCTCAGACCCCTTCACTTCTCTCATTACACATAATGATCACTACTCTGTTAATGCCAATCCTGATCTTTCTACTGAGCACTATTTCTTTTATTTTAAATTGTTTTATTGGGGGCTCATACAATGCATTGCAATCTGTACATATATCCATTGTATGCAAAGTGCATTTGTACATCTGTTGCCATCATCGTTCTCAAAACTTTTTCTTTCTACTTAAGCCCTTGGTATTAGTTCCTCCTTTTTCCACTTCCTCCCCACTCCCCCCTCCCTCATAGGCCTTTGATAATTTAGAAATTATTATTATTTTGTTATATTGTACATTGTCTGATGTCTCCTTTTGTCCACTTCCCTCTTGTCCGTACCCCAGGGAGGAGGCTATATGTAGATTCTTTTAATTGGTTCCCCCTTTCTACTCCATCTTCCTTCTACCCTCCCAGTATCACCCCTCTCACCACTGGTCCTGATTCCCCATTTTTCCGGTTTCTAGGTGTACCAGTGTGCATCCTCTGGTCTAATCAGAGTTGTAAGGTAGAATTCAGATCATGATAATGGGAGAGAGGAAGCATTTAAGAACTAGAGAAAAGTTGCATATTTCATCATTGCTACATATTTCATCATTGGAGACTAGCTTGTCTCTTCCCCAAGACCCTTCTGTAAGGAGATGTTGCTTCGCCTGCAGATGGATCTTGGGTCCCCAATCTGTACTCACCCTCATTTATAACGATATAATTTTTATTTCTTTGATGGCTGATACCTAATCCCATCACCATCTCATGATCACACAGGCTGGTGTGCTCCTTCCAGGTGGGCTTTGTTGCTTCTCACCTAGATGGCTTCTTGTTTATCTTTAAGCCTTTAAGAACACTATTTCTAATACTCAGTAGATATCTCTACATGGATAGTAACAAGAATGATGCCGATAATATTAGCAAAAATATCCAATACTATAGATCTTGTATATATTAATGTCTTTGTGCAGAGAGGTTATGATACTTGATCAAGGTCAAACAATTAGTGTATGGGAAAGCTGGAATTCAACAGTGTCAATGTTTCAAATTCTAGAGGTTTCAAATAGATCAACATAGTTCTTTTCAACATCGTTTCTTTTACAATGGGCTCTAAAAGCCCATTTTTTTTGCAAATTGATTCTCACTCATTATAACCCTAAGGGGCACAATAGAAGGTTCGTAAGTTTTCCAGGGTTGTAAATCTTTACAGAAACGGACTACCACATCTTTCCCTCATGGGGTAATTGGTGAGGGTCCCACCACTGACCTTTGAGTAAGCATTTCAGCACTTAATCACTGCGCTGCAGGGCTGTGTTCTCTGGAGCAATAGATTACATCACCTGCGCTGGACTTCTGAAAATTTTCACCAAATCCTTACATTTGCCATGGCTGGCAATGCGCCTGATGAAGCTACGCTATCGCAGTCAGAGCCATGGAGCTGGAGGAGTCACGTGTAGACCCACGCCTGCTTTGAGAAGCATCCACCACCACTGGAGCCACAAAGTTTTTCCCACATTGGCCTGTTATCTTCCTGCATTACGCATCATTGCATGACTGCATGAGTCTAAGCAGGAATGAATGGAATAGTGCTGGCATATGGGGTAAAATCGAGCATGATCTGGACCAAGCTGGAATGTTTTCTTCATGTACAACTGGAGAGTCACTGAGATTTAATTCAAGTAGGAGTTCTGTAATGGATTTTGGGTTTTCATTATCATCCATAGGCTTTTGAAAATTTGGTGTTCAGAGCTTAAACTCTAATATAATTTCTTTTCTGTTCTTAGGTTTTATTTTGTGTGTGTGTGTGTGTGTGTGTTTTTTTTTACAATTTCTGGACCACATTGGCTGGTGTGCTTCTTCCATGTGGGCTTGCTGACACCTCATTTAGAGAACTAAAAATCCAGATGCTCATTTGACATGCCTATTTCAAGTATTTTTTGTTTTTGTTTATTTATTTATTTGCTTTTGTATTTGCTGCTTAAAATAAAAATGCCAAATGCAATATATATGAAGTCCTTTGAATGTAAATAAATAAATAAATAAATAAATAAATAAATAAATAAATAAAACTAGCCTTCCCAGGCCTCCTACACCCTCCTCGCCATTGTTTTTGGATCACTTGTTGTTCCTTTGTCGCTGGGTTGGTCAACACCACCTCCTTTTCCCCACCTCCCCCTCTCCTATGTCCCCCTGGAACCATCAGTCCCATTGTTTTCTTCTCCAGACTGTTTATCCAGCCTACCTTATCTAGATAAACCTGCAGAGATAATAATATGCACAAGAAACAATACATAGCAAAATAAAGTGACAAAAGAAAACAAAACAACAGCAACAAAAAAATCAATGACAAAAGAAAAGAAGGAAAAACCAGTGTATAGTTCAAGATCTGTTTGTTGACTTCTAGGAGTGTCCTCTGGGGAAGTCCGATGGAGTGCCATGCACTGGCCCCCAAATATGTCCTTGGCACTCCCTCAGGACCTTCTTGGCACTCCCTCAGGACCTCCTTGTTCTACTCACCCACCCCCCACCTCCCCGCTGCTTTGCTGCACACTCTTAATGTTTTGCCTGGTGGCGTCAGACAGGGTGCAATCCCGTCACCACTGTGTCTCCAGTGTTGTCCCCTGCAGGGCCTCGGGGCTCATGGTGGGGCTGGCCATATGAATTTCTCTGTGCATTCACTATTCTGCATGTGGATATCATCCTCAAGGCTTGGTGGGCCAGGCTGCACTCCACTCACGCTCCCTCGGCTTCTTTTGCTCCATTGTGCTCTGATCAGACATGTCCATCTCCCTGAGCTTCAGCTTCAGTGCTGTCCTCCAGTGTAAATTCTTCTGGGAGGAGGGACGACTGTCAACATAGTTGGGAACGATAGTATTTCTTGTTTCTAAATATACTGCAAACTTCTTGGGCAGAAACATTTACTTTTTTATTTTTGTATTTTCTGATCTATTGCCTCTATGGGGTGATGAATGAATATTGTTATTTATATAAAGATATCAATAACTCCAGGTGTCACTGGGTTTATTACAATAGAACTGAGTCTTTTTGGAGTTCTTTTTAGCCCTGTGCTTCTAAGATTATCATCAATTATTTATTTTGCCAAACTTTTTAATTGCATTGCATTGGTATAAACATTACTCCCTAGAGAAACATGTTATGGTTAATCTATGAACTGAAAATACATAAGAATTTTAATTACAGATTTTATGGAAATGCCTGTGTTTTTCTACAAAGGAATAATTCCTTCTGATTCCATAATACCTTCCATAATAAACTATTATGGAATTCTGCTTTAAAAGAATTAAGAAATGTGCTATAAAATTGTCTTAATTTTATTACCATTGGATTTGAAAATTATCTTTTGCTTTCCTAAATGATATTGACTAGATATAGAGTCAGAACTGAAGTTATTTCTTGGGGATATTAGCAGCTTCAATCCTTAAAGAGAGAGAAAGTAGAAGTTAATAGTACACACCAATATCAAGTTTTCCTTTCCTTTTTGGGAAGACAGGGGCTACACTTTCCCACCTGCTTGTTCTTAAATGAGACAGGTGATCATGCTGGCCCAGAAAACACAAGTGCGAGTGACATAAAGCAATGGGATTCTCAGTAGCATTCTCTTGTTGTTTTCCCCTGCTTGACAATCATGACGAGGCCAGCTATTGAGGCGACAGATTCTCCAGGTGAAAGCAGTCAGAATTGCGGAGGCATCACGGCGGGCATCAGCTGCTCTGGGGAACTGCCAGTAACCACAATGGACTTTGCTTGAGTGAGAAGTAACTGTTGTGTGTTAAGTCAGTTGAATTTTTGGATGAATTTGTTGAGGTAGCATCTAATTGAATACATGTGTGCTATGAATTAAATACCAAACCCAAACTCAATGCCATCCAGTTGACGCTGTCTCTACAGGACAGGGTAGAATTGCCCCTGTGATTTTCCGGGGCTGTAACTCTTTATGAGAGTAGGCTGATGGTTCTGACCTGCAAATATATATGGAGTCACCATGAGTTAGAATTGTCTGGAAGTCAATGAATTTTATACTGTGGACATAATTCCATTTGGTGATAGGGTTTTGTTTGTTATGGTAATGGAGTCATATCAGTGTGTAGGTTGTATCTTAAAACATTTTAGAGAGATAGAAAGAGCAGATTTAGGGAAAGGACAGATCACATATGAGGCTCTCCAAGGAACTGAGACAAAGACTTTAATCAGTAACTGATATGGAGAGAAAGCTTTCCCGTAGAACTGGCTTCCTGAGTTTGGGCTTCTAGTCTTCTAAAGTACACTCCACATGAAGTAGACTCATGAGCAAGCCTGGATGGCAGCGTGGAACTCCCTTGGGATTTTCCAATACTGAACTGTCTAGTCTCCTTATTGTGAGAAAATAAATTTAAGTCTGCTTACTTTTTTTTTTTGTGGTAGAGCAGCACAAATAACTGAGACAAGGTGCAACTGGTAATTACAATCATTATTGATAAGCCAATAATAGTAGCAGGTAATAAAGCAGATAATTGTAGTAGTGATCCCTATTGAGCTCTAGAATTGCTGCAAATAATTGTAAGGGAGAAATTTATAAAGTCTTATTTGACCAATTGGATAATTATCTTAGTTTTTGCTGAATTAGATGTATTTTTTATTTAATTGCTTGGCTGAAAATCTATATTTCTTTGTTGACAAGCTCCTTCTATGTGACTTTGTTCATTACTATTGTTGTAAGGTGCCTTTCAGCCAGTTCTGAGTCATAACAATCCTATGTGCAACAGAACTAAATGATGCCTGTTCCTGTGACATCCTCACAATTGTTATGATTGAGTTCATTGTTGCAGGAACTGTGTGAATCCATCTTGTCCATAATTTTTCTCTTTTTCTTTGCCTCTCTACAATATCAAGCACGATATGCTTTTCCAAGGACTGCTCTCTCCTGATAACTTGTCCAAAGGACATGTGACAAGTCTCACCATTTTTACTTGTAAGGAGCATTATGGCTGTACTTCGTCCAAGACAGATTTGTTTGTTCTTTTGGCAGTCCATGGTCCTTTCATATTCTTTTCCAGTACCATAATTCAAATGCATCAATTTTTTTTGTTTTTTCTTATTCAATATCCCACTGTTACACTTTGCCGGACAAGAACAACTCACTGACTTGTGAATTAAAGAGCAAGTTTTAATAAAGAGAAAAAACAGAGAAAATCGAACTCGGGGGGTGGGGTGGGTGGAAAGAAAGACCTGTGCAGGTTGAGAGAGACCAAATATTATGCAGGGGTCATCCTCAGAGAGAGAGGCAGCCAAGATTGTTTACAGGCTCGGGTTTTTATTGGACTGAATAAACAAATTTATCTCGACCGTTCTGCCGACTGCTGAGCAAGCAGTTACATACAGAAGCAAGAATTTTAACCTTCACATCTGTGCTCATCCTGGGAACATAGCATCTGGGGTGATCTCCCAGAATATCAGGTCCTGGTGCTCGGACACCCATACATATGGGTGGAGACATTCAAGGGCAGGCAGTTACTGGAACTGTTTCAGCTATAGTTTCAGCTGGCCTAGTTCTAAAATAGTTCCTGTGTGCCTAACAGTTTAGCCGTCAGTAACGCTACTTTGGCATGTACATGAGATAATTGAAAATAACATGACTTGGGTCAGGCACACCTCAGTCTTCAAAGTAACATCTTTAATTTTCAACACTTCAAGCAGATGTTAAGTAGTAGCAGATTTACCCAAGACAGTGTGTCATTGATGTTTTGAATGCTGCTTCCATGAACGTTGATTGTGTACCCAGGTGAGACAAAATCGACAACTTCAAGCTTTGCCCTGTTTATCATGATTTTCGCTATTGATGCAATTGTGGGGATTTGGGTCTTCTCTTACACTGAGTTGTAATCCATCCTGAAGGCTACAATCCTTGGTCTTTACCGGCAAACACTTCAAGTCCTTATCACTTTTATCAAGCAAGGTTTTGTCATCTGTGTTTCACAGGTTGGTAAAAAGTCTTCCTCCAATCCTGATACCACATTTCTCTTCATATAATTACTTCATATCATTCGAGTCACTTGGAAGAAAGCCTGAAAGAAAGGCACCTTGGAAGAAAGCCTTGATGATCTGTTTCTGAAAAAATCCAAACTTTGAAGATGCAATGGGACAGAATTGTACTCTGACATACGTGGGTCATAATAAGCTAGAGTCAATTTGAAGGCAACTGGCTTTTTAAGCAATTAACAATCCAGGCTTTCAAAGAGTTATCTTATTTAATACCCACACCAATCAATTTAACAGATGAGGCACATAAAAGTTTAATCACTGACCCAGTGACACAGAATTTATAATGTTTAGAACTGAGATCCCAAAACAAGTTTAATCAGAGAACACATAATACATGATTACCAGCAATTCAACCATTAGACTGCTAAGAATTGCTAAGAATTTGCAATTGAACCCTAAGAATCACCTGGGGATACACAGGATCACCTTGAGTACTTTGTTAAAACGTAGATTCCAATTCTGTATATCTAGGGTAGAAAGACAAATTTTCAGCAGGGGTTGAACTGAAACAAACTACTTGGAAGCCTTGATGATTACTTCATGAATATGCTCTGGAATAATTTGGCTTATTAATATATTGGTAAGTTTCTAACTAAATGCACAACTAGAATTTGTCTTACAATGTCAGAGATAGTTAATTTTATTTATTTTTAAAATGGATGTTTGATTTTTGGATACAATATACCTTAGGGTTTATTGAAACTTCCTTTATTTCCACCTGGGAAAAAGGAGAAATTTCTGGCTCTTGTGATGGACACTGTTTGTGTAATACTCAAATGTTGGGCAAAGGACAGTTTTGGAGCAAAATGGTTTTAGAGCTAGGAATGGTGATGTGATTAATAAGTCATGATTTGGTGTTAGGTATAGCAAAAAATAGTTAGCAAAATAATAAATTAAATTTATTTAATTTAGGATAGGTCTTCTTGGAAGTACTCTGTCATTTGAAGCCCAATCCTGTTCCGTGATTGTCCGTGAAGGTACAAACACCTGCTTCTCTACTATGAGAATCCGATTTTGAAGCTCTTGCTTTATCCAGCTGTCATTTCTTGGATTCCTTCTCAGCTCACTTCCATTGAGTCCATGCTGACTCATAGCGCCCCCTGTGGGATTCTGTGAATGCCACTCTTTCCAGGAGAAGAAAGCCCAGTCTTTCTCCCTCAGAGAGGCTGGTGCTTTCGAACTGGTGACCATGCATTTCACAACCCAATTCATACCACAAGGTCTTCTCCTCAGAAGCCAATTCTTTTAATGAAGACAAAAAATCATTAGTTTAAACATATTCTTGATATTAAAAACCCATCCTGGACAGATAATCCTGCAAATTATCATGCTGCACCTTGATAAAGGTACTAGTGGATATTAACTACGTTGAGATGCATTGACACAGTGGTTGCAACAATGAACACAAACAAGAGCATGGCTTAGGACCAGGCAGTGTTTCCTTTTGTTGTACACAGGGTCACTGTGAGTCTCATCTGACTGTATGGAACCTAACAACAACAGCAAAAAAGGAAGAGACAATTTACTATTGACGCGAACTATCACAGGCCAAGAACCTTGTCTGATTTGCATCCTGATTCTTTTACCCTTTCTATGCCTCAGCTTTTATGCCTACAAATTGGGAATGATAGTAAGACCTATCGCAGAGGAAAGCTGAGATGAATGCTAAGATAAAACATACTAGTAAAATGCTTAGACTAGAACTTGGTACATATGCCTAAGAGCCATTATTTGAAATTATTAATTTTATTAGTATTGTTTATAGTGGCTCCATTATCCATTCAGAAGCTGCCCTGCAAATGCTGAGTTTTCTTACTCTACCCACTCTTCCTGCTGTGCTATCTTCCTACCTCTCCGCCTGCCTACCATTCCATCGTCCCATCTGAAATGTGTGTGTGTCCCTTGTGGAAGCTTTGTTCGAGCTAAGATGCTATCTAACACAGTAAGTAATCTCAGCTATTCTTGAGCTAGCTGGGGATATTGTCAGATCAAAAGTTCAGAGGAACATCTGTGAACTCGAGAAGAAATTCCACTTTCGTATTAAAGATAGCTCTAAGATTCACTAAGAGACTTCAGACTCAAGTGAAGGGGCTGGGTCAGAGCTGGGGGAGAAACACCAATGTAAAGTTCACCGCTGAGCTTAGCAACACTTCCGGTACAGAATCAGTGCCTGCAAGAGAAAATTAAGCCTCATGGATTAGAATTTAGAAGCTCCAACAACCAGAGTTCATAAAGGATAAAAGAGCATTGCAGTAAGTCCCATTAAGACCCAATTTAGACAAGGACCATATCTTAATTTCATAAGGTTGCCATAAGAAAGCACTACAAGCTGCGCAGCTTTAAAAACGGTCATCAATTCTCTTAGAGTTCTGGAAGGGAGGGAGAGTGTGGGTCATATACTCTCTGTTTGTGCTAGAGAAAGAAGATCTTTCCTTGCCCCTCCCAGCTTCTGACTGATTCAGACATTCCTTGACTTTTGGTGGCACAGCTGCAATCTCTGCCTCTGTCTTCACATGGTTCTCTCCCCTGGTGCTTCGCTTCCCTTTTTATGAGCACACTTGTCTCATGGAATTAGGGCCCACATGATTCCATTAAAACTTATGTTGGCCAATAACCTCTGCAAAGATCACATTTCCAAGCACAGTCACAGGTGCAGGGGTTAGAACATTGGTTTTTTTTGGGGAGGACACATTTCAACCTGTAACAGGCAGTTTGGAAGGAATGGCTTGTATGCAGTGAACTCCCGTGCTGGGAGAATGTGGGTGGGTTAGGGTTTGCTTGACTGTCGATTTGGCTGAGTGAATGCCAGGAAGTGCCTTCATAAAGAACCTGCTAAAAAGCACTTTCTTTTTCCTTTAGAAGCTTTAAAATACAGACTTAATCTTGTTTCAATTATTATTCATTGGAATTCTATTTGACATCATGAACTTTCCATCATAAAAATTTCTGAGCTTTACTTTCAGTAATTTGGAAAATCTGTGTATAGGAAAAGAGCCATAAAAGTTTTGCCTCATGAATGATTTCACATTTCACTGTGTAAAAAAGCCATAGTGTCACTATGAATTGGAATCAATTCTATTGCAGTGGGTTTGGTTTATGGCTAGGATGTTTTAAAATGTTATGGTTCAGTATCAAATGAAGCTTCAAATTTCTAATGTAAGATAATGCCAAAGAAACTAAAAATTTTACTTGATACAAAATTTTCCTAGGACAGATCTGTGGACTTGCAAAACAAAAGAACTTTAAGGTCAAATAGAATGTGCATACATGATTTCCTCTCTTCAAGGCTCAGTTACCCTCTCCATCAAAGGTGGATGTGAACCTCAACTGTGAGTCTATGGTCCTTGTCCACTTCTCATTGCTTTTCTCCTTTAAATCCCTCTCTTCTAAATTGTTCTCGGAGTCCCAGCATAGTGTAACAACAAGTCAATGCACTTGACCACTCACAGCATAGTGTAACAAGTCAATGCACTAGACCACTCACAGCATAGTATAACAAGTCAATGCACTTGACCACTCACAGCATAGTGTAACAAGTCAATGCACTTGACCACTCACAGCATAGTGTACAAGTCAATGCACTTGACCACTCACCTAAAGGTTGGAGATTCAAATTTCTTGGAGATAACTTTGAAGGGAGGTCTGAAAATTTCCTTTCATGAAATCAGCCAATGAGAACCCAGGGAACACTGTACTGCTCTGACCCAGTGGGGTGGCCTTGAGTTGCTATTGACTCCACCGCAGCTGCTGAAGAATCTTTCTCAGGAAAAAACACTCAATGATAATGAGTTTGGTTTTATTTTGGCTTTTGAATGACTAATGATATTGAACTTGTTTTCTTTCATGTACTTCTTAGCCACTGGGAAAATGTTTATGTGAATATTTTGCTGTCTTGAAATGCTTTGTCTTTTTATTGTTGTGTTGTGCGAGTACTTTCTATATCATAGATGCAAGTTCCATTCTTTTTTTATTAAATCATTTCATTGAGGACTCATCAACTCTTATCACAATCCTCACATACATTCATTGTGTCAAGCACCTTCGTACAATTGTTTCCCTCATCATTCTCAAAACACTTGTTTTCTAGTTGAACCCCTGGTATCTGTTCCTCATTTTCCCCTCTCTCCTCCCTCCCTCTGAACATTTGATAATTTATAAATTATTATTATTTTGTCATATCTTACACTATTTGATGTCTCCCTTCACCAACTTCTCCACTATCTGTCCCCCAGGGAAGAGGTTATCTGTTCTCCCTTTCTACCCCACCTTCTCCCCATCCTCCTTTTATCACCCCTGATTCTGAGGGGTTCTTGGGTTCCCTGTGTTTTCAGTTCGTATCTGTACCAGTGTATACATCCTTCAGTCTAGCTGGATTTGTAAGGTAGAATTGGAATCATGATAGTGGGGAGTGGGGGCAGAAGGAAGCACTTAAGAACCAGGGGAACTTTGTATGCTTCATCATTGCTACACTGCACCCTGACTGCCTCATCTCCTGAGCTTTCTGTGAGGGAAGTCCAGTTGCTTACAGATGGGGTTTAGAAACCCACTCTGCACTCTTCCTCATTCACAATGATACGATTTTTTTCTTCTTTGATGCCTGATAGCTAATCCCCTCAATACCTTGTTGTGCTTCTTCAATGTGGATTTTATTGCTGTTTAGCTACATGGCCACTTATTTATGTTCAAGCCTTTAAGACCCTAGGCACTATATTTTTTGATAGTCAGGAACTATCTGTTCACCATATTTGTTTATGCTCCCACATTTTTTTTTTTGCATCGCTGTCCTCTGGTGGGAGTAGGAGGCCCAGTCTTTGCTCCTGTGGAGCACTGCTGGAATTGAACCTCCATCCCAGTGGACCGCAGACTCCCACTTTGTTTCCAGCAATAGTGTTGGGAAAGTGATCATCTCAGATTTCTGAATTATTAGAATAAAGTGTACACATGTCCCATTCTTTGTGACATAAATATTTCACAATATTTATCCAAATTCTGTGGATTGTGTTTTTACTTCTGTATGATGTCCTTTGAAGGACAAAGCTTTTTGTTTTGATGATGTACTTTATTTTCTGTTTTTATTTAGACTGTTGATGTTATATATATATAAGATAGCATTGTCTAATCTAACATCAGAAATGTTTATAGCTATGTTTTCCTCTAAGAGTTTTTTAGCTTTAGTGCTAGCCTTTAAATCTATATATTTAGAATTTCTTAAGTATACATTTGTCCCAAAACTATTTATTGAAAGGCTGTTCTTTCTCCTTTGAATTACCTTTTCATCCATGTTGAATATCAGCTCACTATAAATATAAAGATTTATTTCTGAACCTTCAATTTGATTCCATTTATCTATGTTTATCCTCATGCCAGTAATGCATTCTTAGTTCCTGTACTTTTGTATTACATCTTGAATTTAGGTTTTCAAATCCTTAAACTTTTTTTAATTTGAGACTATTTTGCCTCTCCTGGATCACGTTCTGTAGTAAAGATAGTTGATATTATTATAAAAATTGCATTGAATTCAGAGATTGATTTAGGGGGCAGTGATATCTTGACAATATTAAGTTTTCCAACTCATGTACATGGAATGTCTTGATTTATATTGAAAACTTTAAGCAATTATTTGTATCTTCAGTACAAAAGTATTATGCTTCTTTGGTTACATTTATTTTTGTTTATTTTTAATTTTGGTGATAAGTAGAATTATTTTCCACCTTTAGACATTGTTTTACATGACACATATTACAGTGTAGCCCATTTTCATTTTGTCTTACAAATAGGAGTTATATTTGTATTAATAAAGTATAAGTAATTAAAATGATATATTTTTATTAATCATTTTACTGGGGGTTGTACAACTCTTTTTTTTAATGAATCATTTTATTGGGGGCTCATACAACTCCCACCATAATCCATATAAGCATCAATTGTATGCAGGCCACATTTACACACTTATTGCCATCTTCACTCTCAAAACATCCTCCCTCCCTCCAGGACCACAGTATCAGCTCCCTATATTACCCTTTCCCCCCCACCCCCCTTGAACCCTTAGTAATTTACAAATTGTTATTTTTTTCATACTGTACACTGTCCAATGTGTCCCAACACTCACTTCCCTGTTGTCCGTGCCCCAGAGAGGAGGTTACATGTAGATCCCTGAAGTTGGTTCTTCCTTTCTATTCCTCCATCCCTCCACCCTCCTGGTATTACCACTCCTATTACTAGTCTTGAGGGATCATCTCTCCTAAATTTCCCATGTTTCCTGTACCTCTCCTGGTCTAGCTGGATTTATGTGGTAGAATTGGGGTCATGATAGTGGGTGGGAGGCAGCATTTGGGAACTAGAGGAAAGTTGCATATTTCATTGCTACTACCCTGTAACTTAACTGGCTCATCTCCTCCTTGTAAGCCCTCTGCAAGAGGATGTCACCTCAGCTATTGATGGGCTTTGAGTCCCCAATCTGTACCCCCCCTCATTAATAATAATATAATTTTAGCTCCTTGATGCCTGACACTGGTTCCCTTCACCACCTCATGATCACACAGGCTGGTGTGCTTATTCCGTGTGGGCTTTATTGCTTCTGAGCTGAATGGCTGCTTGTTTACTCAAGCCTTTAAGACCCCAGACACTATATCTTTTGGTAGCCAGGCACCATCAGTTTTCTTTACCACATTTGCTTATGCATACATTTGCCATCAGTGATCATATCAGGAAAGCGAGCATGCAATGTTATGGTTTTTAGTTCTTAAACCCTGATAATTGATCCCTTTGACAACTCATGGTCCACACACTGGTGTGCTTCATGCACGTGGGCTTTGTTGCTTCTGAGCTGGATGGTTGCTTATTTACTCAAGCCTTTAAGACCCCAGATGCTACATCTTTTGATAGCTGGGCACCATCAGCTTTTTTCACCACCATTGCTTATGCACATGGTTTGTACAACTCATCACAATCCTTATACCCATCTATTGTATGTCAAGCACCTTTGTACACTTGTTTCCCTCATTGTTCTCAAAACGCTAGCTTTCTACTTGAGACCTTGGTATCAGCTCTTCATTTCTTCCTCAAAATTTTATTTTTGTAAAAAATAAAACATCTCTCTTCTTTCCTGTAGTTTTCCAAATAGAAAGGGCTGGCTTATTTATGCTGTTATCATGCTCTCTTGTTAGTATTTAAACATAAATTAATGATGAAATCAAAGATCACCACTTAGGATTTACTAAAGTACCACAAAAACTCAAAATCTTTGCTGGAATACATAAGTAGCATAATTTCTGTCCTTGAGAAACCAACATCCTATTAGGAAACAAAAAGTCTATGAAAAAAAATTCTATGAAAGCGTCCTGCTTCTACTCTTTCCATCTTAAACCTAACATATGAAGTAGATAAGAATTTTTCAGGAATGCTTAAAATAAGTGACAAACTCTACTGCTGTTTCACACTTTCTTTTTTTCCTTTTTGTATTGTCTCTATCTGCCTCTGAATCCCCAGCTTATACTTAATATTCCCCTTATGAAACATTTGTGTATATGGATTTATCTCTGTACAGTTGCCTTGAAACTGTGGAACTTTCCGTTTACATTGTGTGTAAGCTGCAGTCAGCATCATTTGCATCCCCCGTCACTCCCGGCGGAGATAATTTATCAAAAATGTACCTGAGAGTTGGGGAAAGGAAATAAAACAAGCGGCAACGCTGGAGCAGATGTCTCAGTGCAACCTCGGGGAAGCGTCCAGAACGTGAGCCAAGAAGCCCCTGAGCCGGAGGGCAGTGAAGGCGCTTGGAAAGGCGTGGTGGCAGCCAGTTAGGACGCCACTGCTTTTTGGCATGCTTCCAGTCAGAAAGTTTGCGATGCTTTCAGCCTGGGGCCTTTAACTCTGCACAACTGAGAGCAAGGTGGGGAATCCGAGGAATGCCTGCTTGATTAAAAGACAAGTTCAATATGTAGGGTTTGCTAAAAAAAATCACCTCAAAATTCGGATTGCTGTGGCAGAAACTTTTGAGGATCTACAAAATACCATTCTCCTCTTTGTCTTTCCCATCAGAGTCTTCTCTTGGAGGAGGTTGCTGTGCACCAGCAGGAAATGGCATCATGCAGTCTTCTCTGCAGTGGGAGCGTATGAGACTAATTCTTGCCAATGGGTATAGGCAAAAATAGCTGGGTGGGGATTTATTGAAGTATTTAAAAACGATGCTCTTCCTATCTGAGTCAGAATTGTGGTGACTTGAACGAGAGTGGCCACTTTGTGACCATGGAAAGACCCTGAGATTGGAATACAGCTGTGAAAGGTGGTGGGGAAAAAAGCGAAAAGAAGTTGGGTGTTGTAGAGTCATCATACCACCTGGGGAATACCTCTCTCCTTCTCTCTCATATGTCTGAGTTACGTTTTACATTGAGAACAGTTTATGATTCTCTGTCAAGGATGACTACAATTCCTACTGGATGCACATTATTCATGCACATTACATTGCAATCTGGGAGAGAAGTCTCAACTCTGCACCATTAAATGAAAACAACATTTAGTTCTGAATGAAGGACCAGACTCTGAAAAAGTTAATATCTGTCATTCAAATGAGAGCTCTCTGTACATTTTTAGACCTGTAAATCAGGATGGGGAATGTCTGGCCCTTGAAATAATCAATTCCACCTATCATCATAAAGCTCAACAAAGAGAAACATTTCCAGCCAGTACATTAAGGGTGAGTTGATTAAATGTTTGATGAGCATGACCTTTAGAAAAAGGTTCTCCACCCTTGATATAAATAATTAATAGTGGGCGTAAGAAGAAATTCAGCTAAAAATAAGATGTGTAAAGTAAATAAAATCTAGAATATTTTATAACTTCAACTTCTAGAGTAAATGATTTTTTTTATTTTCTAGCTTCTCTTAGTACATACACATAAACATATAAAATATACATATGAAGGAATTTAAAAAATACTCTTAACAATTAGGCTTTGTACAAAGAAAGTAAATTTAAAAGTATTTGGGGCCATCTGATATTAAAAGACCTTGTGACAATTAATAAATAAAATAAACTGTAAAATATTGTTTTAACCTGAGTTCTCTCAGGAGCAAAATCAGCGGAAATATATGTATATATATGCCAAATTAAAATATGATATATGTACATATATAGCAACATGTCAATATATGGATATGTGTATTAAATCTCTCTTTATATATGTGTGTAAATCTCTATATGTACATATATCTCAATATATAATATCAATATCTCCCCTTTCTCTCTCTCTCTCTCTCTCTCTTTCTATATATATATATATATATATTATTGTTTTAAATACTAGTAGGGTCACTATTTTTTCTTTTTTTTAAAAAAAATTCTTACATCATTTTATTGGGGGTTTGTATATTGCTTTTAACAATACACAAATACATATATCGTACCAAGCACCTTCACATGCCTGCTGCCATCATCATTCTCCAAATATCTGGTTTTCCACTTGAGCCCGTGATATCAGCTTCTCATCCTTTCCCCTCCATCCTTGGTCTCCCCATCCCCCACCAACCCTCACTACTTTATAAATTATTGTTGTTTTGTCATATCTTACACTGCCTGATGATGTCTCCCCTCACCCACTCCTCTGATGTCTGTTCTCCAGATAGGAGGTTATGTGTAGATCCTTGTAATTGGCTCCCTCTGTCAACCTCACCTTCCCTCCTCCCATCCAGTAACTCCACTTTTACCACTGGTCCCGAGGGGTTTATCTGCCCTGTTCTCCATATTTCCAGTTCCCATCTCTGCCAGGGTACCTCTTCCAGTCCAACTGGATTTGTAAGGTAGAATTGGGACCATGATAGTTGGGGGGAGGAAGGCTTCAGGAACTAGAGGAAAGTTGTATGCTTCATCGCCACCTCACTATACCTTGACTGGCCTACCTCCTACATGAGACTCCCCTGTAAGGAGGTGTCCAATTGCCTGCAAATGGGTCTTGGGTCCCTACCCTCTTCTCCCCCTCATTTGTAGTGATGTGATTCTTGCTCTTTGATGCTTGATGTCTGCTCCCTTTGACTCCTCATGAACACACAGGCTGACATGCTTCTTCCATGTGGGCTTTGCTGCTTCTGCACTTGATGGCTACTTGTTCACCTTTACCTTTAAGACCCCAGATGCCTTATCATTTGGTATCTGGGCACCATCGGCTTCCTCCACTCTGTCTGCCTCTGTACCCTTTGTCCTCAGCAATCATGTTGGGAAGGTGGGCACATAGTGATATGATTTTTTGTTCTTTGATGCCTGATACCTGATTCTTTCCACACCTCATGATCACACAGGCTGGTATGCTTCTTCTATGGTGGGCTTTGTTGCTCCTGAGTTATATGATTACTTGTCTACCCTCAAGTCTTTAAGATCTCAGATGCTATATCTCTTGATAGCCGGGTACCATCAGCTTTCTTCACCATTTTTGGAATGTGCACACACAGTGATAAGATTTTTTCTTGTTTGATGCCTGAGACCTGATCCTTTCGACACCTTGTGGCCACATTGGCTGCTGTGTTTCTTCTGTGTGGGCTTGGATACTTCTCGGCTAGATGGCCCTTTGTTTATCTTCAGACTTTGTGACCCCAGACTCTATATCTTTTGATAGCTGGGTGCCATCAGTTTTCTCCACCACATTTGCTTATGCACCTCTTTGATTTCAGAGATCATATTGGGCCAGGGAGCATCATGGAATACCAGATTAATAGAACAAAGTTTTCTTGCATTGAGAGAGTGCCTGGGTGGGGGCCCAGGGTCCATCTGCTACCTTAGCACTAAACCCATAAATATATGCACCTGGATTTATTCCCTCCTTATCATAGATAATTATATTTATGTAGGTACATGTCTGTGTTTAGACTTCTGCAAGTGTCCATTGCCTTCTAGTTTCTTCCTCTATTTCCTTCTAGCTTCCTCCTGTCCCACTATCATGCTCAGCTTTCATTTGAGTTTCAGTACTTCCTCTCTGTTACATTACCCTTGCTTAAGCCCTACCAGGCCTCCCACACCTGACTCTGGACCACTTGTTGCTCCCCCCATCCCTGAGCCTGTCCATTCCTTTTTCCTCTCCCCTCTCCCCCGTGCTCCCAAGGAGCCATGAGTCCAGTTGTTCTCTCTTCCCGACTGTCCATTCAGGAGTGCTCTCTTCTTGATTCGGTCCATTTGGGCACTCAGACCGCATTGCTTCCCCATCATGTGACCCCTAAAATATCCTCTGTTGGTGTGTGCTTCTGTTGGGAGACAGTGTGACAAGTCCTGTTGTTCTTCCAGTCTCCTCTGTGACCCATTAGGTCCCACAGGGGCATCATTCTCTGAGCATCATGGGTAAGATTTGAGCTAGTGTGGGGACCAGAATGGCTCTCTTTCTCTCCCTCCCTGACCACCTGCCTCTATGTGGGTGTGGCATGCTGGCCCTTCCCCCCAGCCTGTTTTCTGCCAGGGAGGGAGTCAGTCTGGCCTGGTTGTGGATGGCCTTGTAGCATTCTGGTTTCATGCCTCCTTCCATGTGTCCATGCTGTCCTCATGGTTGGATGCTTCATGATAGAGTCTGCATGCTCACTTCAGCTTCTGTGGGGACAAGACCTGTAAAAGGTCATTTTACTGGGGACTCTTATTTTCTTATAACAATGCATACATCAGCTGTATCAAGCATATTTGTACATATGTGGCCATCATAATTTTCAAAGCATTTTCTTTCCAATCAAACCCTCGGTATTAGCTCCTTTCCCCCTCCCTTCCTTTTCCACCCTCCCACCCTTGTGACCCCTTGATCAATTTTGAATTACTATTATTTTCATATCATTCACCATCCACTGCCTCCCTTCACCAACGTTTCTGTTGTTCATCCCTCCTGGGGTGGGGGTGTTACATAGATCACTGTGATCAGATCCCCCTCCCTCCCCCCAGCTCCTCCCTACTCTCATGGTATTGCTGTTCCCATTATTATGCTGAGACGTTTATCTTTCTTGGATTTTGTGTGTCAAGAGCTCTTATCTGTACCAGTATACATGCTCCGGTCTAGCAGGATTTGTAAGGTAGAACTGGGGTCATGACAGTGGGGAGGAGGAAGTATTAAAGAACTAGATGAATGTTGTGTGCTTCATTGGTCCTAGGCTGCACCCTTAGCCACTGAATTTTATGATTACCAGCAGAATATATTTTTTTGTTTTTGGGCATCACTGCCCTCTGGTGGTGGGAGTAAGAGGCCCAGCCTTTGCTCCTGTGGAGCCGCTGCTGGAATTGAACCTCCATCCCAGTGGGCCGCAGTCCCGTGCACAACCACTATGCCACTGGGGCTCAGCCTGGAGAATATTTCTTGATACAGTGCCAGAAGATGAGTCCTTTAGGCTGAAAAGTATTCAAAATATGACCATAGGCCACCTTATTGACATGGATGGAGCAAAGCTTTTGAGACATTCGTTTGCTGATGCAGCATGACACAAATGAGAAGAAATATGAGAACATCTACTAATAAATGGAATGGAGAAGGTATGCAGTATGAGCCTACGACAATTTAATAATTTTAAAAATGAAATTGAATGCATGCAAATCCATGTCCTAGACATTAGAGCTTGTACCTAACCATAAGTAGTAGTGTAAGAACAATTAGTTCTTCTGATTTGGCTGTACTTGCCCTCATGAAATAACCACTGAAGATAGGGTGCTATAGCACATTGTGGGGAGGAAAAAACAAAGAACATGATCCCCATATATCAGAAAGAATAGCACCTGAGGCCTTAAAGTCTTCTTTTAAAGCAAGCAGTCATCTAAGTGAGATGGCAGCTAAGACTGTATGGAAGGAAGACACCAGCCCATGTGATCCAAGGATTTTAAATAATAAAATCCCAAACCCCAGGAAGCAATTGAACTAGATTTTAAATTGCGAATACTCCCCTTTGCAGAAGGCTACAGATGACAGTGAAAGCCCCAAAGCTAATTCATAGAGTTCCCATGTGAATTAAGACTTCATGGAACTTTCTTGTATCTTACCAGGGCTGTGAGTAATCTGTCCTCAAACAGCCCTGGAAACTGGAGGAGCCCTGAGGAGCCAGCTCTGAGATGTTTCTACCACCATTGGATGCAAAGACTCTGCATCCATTGGCCTATGATTGTCCTGGTGTCATTGCATGTGCTTCATGAGTCTGAAGAGGTCTTATGAATTGGTATGGGACATATGTGCTAATATTGGACTTAGTATCTTGGACTGGACTGGGCTGGGATATTTTCTCAATGTTCAATTACTCATATATAAACCTCTTTCTTATACACATATACATGTTTATGAATTTGTTCCTCTAGTTTACCCAGACTAACTCTGGAGTTAAAAGCAGATTTTTCCTCAATTAATGCTGTCCTTTGATCTGTACTGTAAATATACTAAATTTATGTTTCACTTATGTTTTCAGGGCTGACAGAACATTAAAGAACATTTACCATTATTAATTTCTCATGAACTACAAATCTGTACATAACTAAAAGGTTGTTAGACTTACACAAGATTATTAGGTACATTGTATTTTTTTAAAAAAAAATCACTATATTGGGGGCTCTTAAAGCCATCATAGCATTCCATACACCAATTGCATCAAGAATATTTATACCTATGTTGCCATAATCATTTCCCAAATATTTTCTTTCTACTTGCATGTGTTAGTCCGGGTAGATAGAAAACAAATTATAAACATGTATATTGTGTAAGAAAGAGCTTTATATTCAAGTGCAGTTGAATATTGAGAAAATATCCCACTGCATTCGAGATCAAGTCCATAAATGCAAGAATAGCCCATATGTCCAATACCAGTCTATACATTTTTCTGCAGACTCACGCAACACATTCAATGATGCTGAATGTAGGAAGAGCACAGGCTAGTGGGTGAAAAGTCTTGTGGATCTAGTGGTGGTTGAAGCATCTCAGCACTGGCAGGTCCATGTGGCTCCTTCAGCTCCTGCCCTCGAGAGTAGCTCCATGTGTCTTCTCAACAGCAATCTCTCTCAGGGAATATGTGTGCGTCCCGCCTCCAGCAAGTTATTTATCTCCTTAGCAACTCCAAATGAGGTCATCAAACTGTGACCTGATTGACAGGGTAGACTCCACCCCTTCACTATTAAGTCTCAAATTGACAACAGATTATGCAACTATCACAGTTTAAGCTCCTTTCTACCCCCTTCCTCCTACCCTGTGAATCCTTGATCAATTATATATTATTCTTATTAGCTTATATCTTACACTGTGCGCTGTCTCTCTTCATCCACATTGCCGTTATTCATCCCTTTAGGGGGTGTGTGCTACATGTCAAATCTTGTGATGAGTTCCCTTTTTCTTCTGGCCCCTCACCCCAACAATTCCCATACCCTCATCTTATCACCACTTCCACTACTGTTTCTGAGGGGTTTATCTGTCCTGTATTCCATGGGTTGAGAGCTCTTATTTGTACCAATGTGTGATCAGTCAACGTGGGTTCCTGAAAGGGGTACTGGAAATGGAGAGGGCAAGAGACGCGAGAAATGGAGACAAGACAGGATTCTGATCAAGTCTTGTTTATTGAGCCAAAAGGCAGGGTTAATATAGGTGAGCGACAGGAAGGGGAGGTACAACTTTTGGAAATGAGAGGTAGGGATAACCAGCCAATCATCATACACATACCATCAAAGAAACAGCAGGAAAAATGGTGGGCAGCAGTATTTAAACAGGTCCGCATGCTAATTAGGTGAGCTCAACAGGTCCGCATGCTAATTAGGTGAACTCATGGATTCAAAGGTTATCTTGCCCGCAAGCCGTTATAATACAGAAGGTCAATAAAGGCGTCACTGAGGGATGGGAACAGCATTCGGCTTCCCACAAATGTGTATTCTCCAGTCTAGTCTAATTTGTAAGGTAGAACTGGGTCATGGTGGTGGTGTGCTTGGGTGGGGAGGAAGCATTCAGGAACTGCAGGAAGGATGTGTCGTTCATCAGTGCTATACTGCACCTTGATTGAATCGTCCCTTCCTTATAACCCTTTTGTGGGTGGATATCGAATTGTCCTTTGGGTCTCCACTCTAGTCCCCGTTGCATCAATATAATTGCTTTTTTTGGTCTTTTGATACCTGATAGCTAATTCATTTTTTTTTTTTTGGCATCACTGCTCTCCGGTGGTGGGAGTAGGAGGCCCAGCCCCACTGCTGGAATTGAACCTCCGTTCCAGTGGGTCGCAGTCCCGCGCACAACCACTACGCCACCGAGGCTCAGCCGCTAATTCATTTTTAAAGTGATGGTTCTACAAAGTTGATTCTGTAAAGTGAGACATACTGTGAAGTTTATGAGTTTTTAATGCAGTAGTATAGATAGCTGTTTCTAAATAGCAACAGAATTTGGTAAGTGAGTTTATTAAACAGGCAGTGTTGTAATTGCAGGGTTGAAATAGGTTCTAAAGTTATAAGCAAGTATATGATAGAGGACTATTATTTATAAAATTTAAGTTTTATTGGTATGTAAATCATATACACAATTCAATAGTTTAAGTATATTAAAATGAATTGTGCAACAATTACATAATCAATTTTAGAACTCTTAACTCTTTCTTGTGCTTTTTATTATTGCTGTGGTTAGGAGATGCTGGGTTGGTTCTGACTCAGAGCAACCTATGTACTACAGAACAAAATACCCTCCCCTCCCGTGCCATCCTCACAGCTGATCTAGTCCTTCAGCCCATTGTCATAGCCTGTGTCACTCCATTTGTTGAGAGTCTTTATTATTATGTCAACTGTCATAATCTAATCCCAGACTCTCCAAATACACTGTCCTTCAGTCTCTGCCAGCTCAGAGTGACTCTACTGGATAGGGTGGAACCTCCCTGCTGGGTTTGCAAGATTGTAACTGTTTACAAGAGTAGTAAGCCTCGTCTTTTTCTTGAGGAGTGGCTAGTGGTTTGGAATTGCTGACACTTCAGTTAGCAGGCCAAAGTGCAATCACCATGCCACCAGAGCCATAACCCATAGCAATGATTAATTCAGTTACTGTCTCTATATATTCAATTATCCTGGATTTCATAAAAATAAAAACATTCAACCACAAACATTGAAAAAAGAACAACCTGCAAGGGGAAAAAAGATAAAATAAAACAGAGACAATCAATTGAAAGGATAATAGCAAATAGTAAAAACTAGAACAATTGATAAAATGTTAAATTTAACCCAGTCATACCTGTATTAGTTCACTTATTAATGGAGTCTTTAGCAAGGCTATTCACGTGCCTGGTCAATTACTATAGGGGATTCATCAGAGACTTATGGATTTGGGATTTTCCCTGTAACCTACAGTCTTCTGCAAGCGAAGCGTTCAGAATTTAAGCTCTAATACTGTTCCCAACTTGATCTTGGATTTTATTATTTAAAATTCTCAAATCACACAGATACTGATCTGCTTCTTTTATGTGGACTTAGTTGACATCTCACTTAGATGGCTCCTTCTTTGAAGACCCACCTTTAAGACCCCAATGTTATTCTTTTTTTGATAGCTGGTCACCATCTACTTTCTTCACCACACTTTGCTGTAGTACCCATATCTTCAATAGTTTCTTCATGAGAGTGACCATCAAGCAGGTCCATGTCATAAGAACTAATTGTTTTTAGACTTGGGCTTGAATTAAGTGTAACTCTAAAATTCATTCACATATCTATGGGTTATATGCATCTCTGGTTCACTTTAGAGGCCTTATTGACATTAAAATACATTCTTTTTTTTGGAGGGGGGCATCACTTCCCTTGCTCCTGGAGAGCCTCCGCTGGATTTGAACCGTTAAGCCCGTGGGCCGCAGTCCTGCACTCAACTACTATGCCACTGGGATTCAGCCCCTTAAAATACATTCTTGTATCTATAATTTATATATGTCCCTGGTCCAGTGATATCATTATCCTTTTAGTAGGAAACATTATAAATCATCATGGGGCACTGGTAATATTAGAATCATTAATTTAGTGAGTTATAGAGTCCCAGTACTGTTTGGACAAAGTAAATATACATGAAAAGGAAAGCTTTTAAAGCCAAAATGCATGGGTCATTGACCAGTATGGAAAAAAACTCAAGTGATTGGACACTATATATATAAAGATTGCGGGTTGGAAATAGGGTAAAACTTTCATTAATGCTCATGATTGCTAGACTAAGAAGTACTCTAAGAAAGCAAGCAGGATATGGAGATAATGAGTGTATGGTAGACCTGAGACATCATTCATTTAGCACCCAAGTCCAACAATCTTCAAGTATGGTATCAGTCTTTGCTGTTGTCCCCTTATCTCCAGTGATCTCTTCCTTAAGGTAACAGTCAGGAAATCAAATGATGCTTCCTTGACATATATGCTGCAAAAGATGTCTTTAAAGTGTTAAAAGAAACAAAGATGTCTTTTTTAAGATTAAAGTGTGCCTAATCCAAGCCATGGTATTTTCAACAGTCTCATATACAAGTGAAAGCTGAACAATGAATTTGGAAGATCAAAGAATAATTGATCCATTTGAATTATAGTGTTAGACACAACTTTCCTCTAGCTCTTTGGTGCTTCCTTCACCCCACTATCATGACCTCAATTTTACCTTAAAAATCGGATTAGACCAGAACATGCACAGGGCTACAGATAAGAATCCGCAATACAGAGAATCCAGGATAGCTAAAACCTTCTGGACCAACAATGAGAGTAGTGACACCAGAAGGATTGGGGAGGGTGGGGGAGAGGGAGGGGGCAGTGATCACAAGCACCAATCTAGAACCCCTCCCAGGGGGACGGATAACAGAAAAGTGAGTGAAGGGCAAAGGAGGATGTAAGATATGGAAAAAAATTTCTATAACTTATCAAGGCTTCGTAAGGGAGGCCAGGTGGGGAAAGAAGGGGGAAGAAATGGGGAGCTTATATCAGGGAAGAGAATGCTTTGAAAATGATGATGGTGGATATGTGCAAATGTGCTT
>PVJH01002938.1:28034-52566 GCA_004026705.1 Nesogale talazaci
AAGTACTCCTTAAAAGTGAGAAGGGTGAGACTCTTTCTCTAGTCATTTGTATGTCAACATTAGGGACCAGTTCCTGGAGAAAGACTTCATACTAGGTAAAGAGTTGGTGAATAGAGGAAGGATTTGGTTGACAGTGGCTGCAACAATGGATGCAAAATGTAGAAATGATTGTGAGGGGGCATGGGATTGGGAAGTATTTACTTCTGTTGTACACAGGATCAGTATGACTAAGAACTCAATGGTGAGTGCCTAAAAACCCTAACAACATATACAGGCATACCTTGGCAATATTGTGTGATTGGGTTTAGACCCCAATAAAGTAAATAACACAATAAAATCAGCCACATCACTTTTTGTTTTGTAGTATACATAAATATTGTGTTTATATTACACTCTAATCTATCAAATGCATAATAACATTATGAAAAAGTGTGAAATATTGTGATAATTCAGAAAATGTGATGCAAGGACAGAAGTAAACACACGCTGTTGGAAAGAAGGTGCTGATAGACTTGCTTAACACAAGGTTGACACATATCTTTCCTTTGTACAGAATGCCATATCTGTGAAACACAATGAAGTGAAGTGCAATACAATAAATTGTGACTGAAATGTAGTGAGGAATTTCCTTCATAGTACTGGCTCACGAAGTGAGAATTTTCTTCACAGTTGTGGGAGTAGCAAGTGTCGAATTCGTGGGTTGAATGACATGGTCACAGCTTCTCCTTGCTCATAGTGGATAGGCTACAGGCCTCTTTTGGCTTACACCTCAAGAACTGGGTATCAGACAGCGAAAAGACAGAGAAAGAGGAAGGAAGAGGAAGAAAGAGGAAACTCCCCTTTTAACTCACTGGCGTCTCACATCAGATCACACAGTGAGAGGTGATTAACTAATATCTGCCAAACCGCTGAGGACTAGAGCCTAGCCAATTTGACACCATTCACCATCACAAGTATCTATTGCTATTCTATTAAGACATGCAAAGTACCATTGGTCATTTCTTTTCCTGTGATTACTTTAAACTCAACTTCCTTAGTGCCATCAGGTCACCTGCCTTGGTCTTCCCTGGGGAAGGGGAGGTGCCAGCTGAAATGCATTCCAGTTGCTGCCTTCCCACCAACCCAACTCCACTTTCCCGCCTTTCCTTTGGTCTGAGTGGAGATGTCTTTCTGCCTGTCCACTGATCCCACCATTCCCTTATTCTCCAGAACTAGCATCATTCAGTATTCTTTCTCCCTGAATTTTTATTTTTTGGGCATCACTGCCCTCTGGTGGTCGTGGGAGCTACCCAGCGCTGCTGCTGAGAGCAGCTGCTGGACTTGAACCGCCAAGCCCACGTGCTGCAGTCTGGCGCTCAACAACTTACACCACCGGGGCTCAGCCTCTCCCTGAATTGTTATCCTCTCCTTCATTACTGTGTTTCCACTCAATAAGTAGAAAAGTTCTCTTAAAAAAAAATAACCTATCTCAGGCCGATGCCCAGTGCTAGCTCCCTCTCTTTCTCCTTTTGGCATCACCCTGGTCAATATCACGCTCTATTGGATAGCTGACTTAACCCCCCACCACTCCCATGATTTCTGAAAGGATTCAATGAGCATTGTCTTGCTCTTCCCCCATCTTGTCTGTTGACGATATTCTCCTTCCGAAGTTATGCTCCCTTTGTCTTCACAGCACCACATACACTTGGCCCCTTTCCCCCACCCGTGCTTTCAGCATTTTACAGATGCTTGAGAAAGTATCTATTGCCATATCAAAGACTGAGTTTGTGGCTAATGGAGACTATGGTGCGTCAAAATGCCCAGCTTTATTGTGATACAAATATTTCAATGGACCTCCTGCTTTTCATCAGAATCAAATAATTCCTTAGCTCATTTCAGCTATTATTCAAACATAACTGGAGTGGCCATGGCTTGTTGGGAGAGTGGCCAATGAGAAGACAGTCTAACTGGCCCAAAAGGTTCACATAGAATGCATTTCTTCTGAAGGCTCTCTCTGTGACAAACTGCAAATCTTGAATGTAAAATAAGAGGGCTCTTTGGAGATCATTTTATATTTCTAGTTCAGTATTTTGTTCTTCAGTTGTTATAGAGAGTTGATTTACTGGTCTTTTTCTGTACTTCAAGGCATATTTGTGTTTGTGTGTGTGTGTGTGTGTGTGGTGAGAAAGAGAGAAGGAGAGAGGGAACATTTTATTGTGGGTTGGTGAATATTTGCAAAGCAAATTAAATTCTAACTTAATAATTTATACAAATTTAGTGTTTTTTTCTCTCATATTAAACTTTGAATTTTGTTTCTCAAAATTCTGTGACAAATTTTTGGTCAAATTGTTTTCCACTTAAAATGTACTGATTTTAAAAATGAATAACTGCCACACACAAAAGGAAAATATGATCCACACACATTCCTTTCCTTCTGAAAATTTTATGATTCATTCTTATCATTAAACAGTTTTTTATGATTATACTTAAATGACCAGTTGAAACAAACAGTTCTGAGACATTCTTCCACCACTAATTAAGACTGGGTGGAAAAAAAAAAACTGGGTGGCAGGTGTGATGGATAATGTTCAGTTAGCCTTCTGGGCAGACTCGGTGACTTTGCCAACTCCAGCAGCTTTTTTGCCCACCACCTTGATGACACTCACAGCAACTGTTTGTGTCATGTCTCAGACAGCAAAACGACCCAGAGAAGGATATCAGAGAAACTTTCCACACACAGGGATTGGAAACAACAGCAGCATAACCAGACTTCAAGAATTTGGGGCTGTCTTCCAGATTTTTGCCAGAATGACTATCAATCTTCTTTTGAGCCCAGTAAACTTGCAGGCAAGGTGGGCAGAGTGACAAATCAAAGCAGGTGCATAGCCAGCACTGATTTGGCCCAGATGGAGCAGGATGATGACCTGAGCATTGAAGCCAGCTTCACTGCTTATGTGGGTCATTTTTGCTGTCATCAGCCACATTGCCACATGAACATCTTTGACAGAGACTTTCTTGACATGGAAACCTACATTGTTCTCCTGCAAAGCTTCACTCAAAGCTTCATGGTACATTTCAATAGACTTCAATGGAAACATGGACTAGAGCAAAGGTGGCTACCTTGCAATGTTTCAGAACCCCAGTTTCCACTCTGCTCACAGGGATGATGCTGATACTGCCAATTCTGTAGACATCCTGGAGAAGGCAGAGCAGGGAGTTGTCAGTTGGGCGAGGTGGTGGCAGTATGAAATCCAGAGCTTCAGGCAGTGTGCTTCCACTGGTATTCCCATTCTTATGGGTAACCTTCTATGCCTTGAACGAAGGCATATTAGTACTTGATTCCAGCATGCTGTCACCATTCCAATCAGCAATAGGCACAAATGCTACTTTGTTAGGGTTATAGTCAATTTTCTTTTTCTTTCTTTCTCTACCAAACATTTTATTTGTGGCACCTACAGCTCTTATCACAATATATGCATGCATCCATTGGATGTGAGGCAGATTGGGATGTGATATCTGCCACCTCATTGATCACCAGGGTTGATTCGACTGATCTGGCTGGCTAGGCTGGTGTCCCCTTCCTCCCTCCCTGCTCCATGTGTGTCCCTTCTGAAGCTGAATGCTTGGTTGAAGAAGACAACCTTCCCCAATAGAAGGAGGATTGTCCTTTGGTCAAGGGCATATGAGTAGCCGCACTCTCCTGCTAGAATCTTCAAACAAGTCTCATACATGCATCCATTGTGTCAAGCATATTTGTATATTTGTTGCCATCATCATTTTCTTTCTACTTGAGCCCTTGGTATCAGTTCCTCATACTGCCCCCCCACCCTCTTCTCCATCCTCACTCCCTCATGAACCCTTGCTAATCTATAAATAATTATTATTTTGTCATATCTTATACCGACCAATATCTCCCTTCACCCACTTTTCTGTTGTTCATCCCCCAGAGAGGGGGTAGATCATTGTCATCCATTTCCCTTCTCTCCCTCATCTTCCCCTTGTACTCCTGGTATGGTTACTTTCATTATTGATCCTGAGGAGTTTATTTGTCCCGGATTCCCTATGTTTCCAGCTCTTATCTGTACCCCTGTACATGCTCTGGTCTAGCTGGATTTGTAAGGTAGAATTGTGATCGTGATGGGGTGTGGGGGTAGGGGAAGAAACATTAAAAACTAGAGGAAATTTGTATTTTTCATCGGTGCTATACTGCACCTTGACTGACTCATCTCTTCCTGTGACCCTTCTGAATGGGGATATTCAATTGTCTACAAATGAACTTTGCTTCTCCACTCTGTACTCCCCTTCCTTCACAATGATATGATTTTTTTTGGTTCTGGACCTTAGATGCCTGAGATCTGGTCCCATCAACACCTCATGATCACACAGGCTGGTGTGCTTCTTTCATGGGGACTTTGTTGCCTCTCAGTTAGATGGCTGCTTATTTTTCTCCAAGTCTTTAAGACTTCTGATGCTATATCTTTTGATAGCCAGGCACCATCAGCTTTTTTCACCACATTTACTATGCACCCATTTTGTCTTCAGTGATCATATCGGGAAGGTGAGCATCATGGAATACTAGGTAATTAGAACAGAGCGTTCTTGCATTGAGGGAATACTTGAGTAGAGGCCCAATGTCTGTCTGCTATTTTGATACATAGCATATACATTTATGTGCATAGATCTATTTCCACCAATTTTATTAATGTAGGTTCTGATTTCCTTAGCAATTTCTCATATCTATTCTGGTTATAAGGTGGCTCAGTAGAATCCTTTTTTTTTTTAAACACCAACAATTGTCTATTTCGCACGCAGTGTGTAAGCCAGAAGGGCATGCTCACAGATCTTACTTGAAGAAACCAGCTTCAAATTCACCCACCCAGCAGCAACAATGAGGACAGTGAAGTCAGTCTGTGATGTTCCTATAATCATATTTTTAATGATGCCTCTGTGTCCGAGGGTCTTGGTGATGGTCATGTAGTACTTGCTGGTCTCAAGTTTCCACAGGGAGGTATGTCATGGATGATGCCATGCTCACACTCAGCTTTTAGCTTAGCTAAGACCCAGGCACACTTGAAGGAGCCCTTCCCCATCTCAACAGTTTCCTTTATGAATTTTTCACTGTTTTTTTTTTGTTGATTCCACCACATTTGTTTATCAGGTGACCAGTTATAGTGGGCTTGCCAGAATTGGCATGTCCAGGGACAATGATGCTGATAAGGGTCTTTCCTTTCCCGTTTTGGCTTAGGTTTTAACAATGGTTTCCCCTGACACCTGTAATCTGACGGCAAATCCATTGTGAAAAAGTCATGCATTCAGTTTTGTCACATTAGTTTCAATCCCCTCAATGAACAGGACTCTTCCCATTTTCTCCCCGTTTCATTTCTAATCGCCTATTCTTTCCTGTACCTTTCTGTCTTCTGAACAATCTCTTTGGGAAAATGCTGTTCAATTGATCTTATGTGATATCTTGCTCTGAGGACCAAGTTCTTCATGGTTACTATTGTTCATTTTATTGACCTGTCTATGGTTTGACTAAAAAATGATACCTGGGCATGAGTTCAGTTCCAGGTTGGAAGGTTTCTAAGAGGTACAGACACAGGGATATACCATTCTCTGTGAGACTGGTAAATCTCATCATTTTAACAATTTTTTTTGTGTGGGCATCACTGTCTCTGGTGGTCGTGGGTGCTATCCAGTGCCACTCCTGAGAGCCGCTGCTGGATTTGAACCACCAAACCCGTGGGCTGCAGTTCTGCACTCAACCACTTACGCCACTGGGGCTCAGCCCCATTTTAACTATTTTGAATCTTTTTCTACATGTTCCTTCCAAGTCTTTCTATTGTGATTTTAATAAGAGTGGTTAGTAATGGCAGCTGGCACCATCCAGTTCTGGTCTGAGGGTTGTGGGAGTGATGGTTAGGTGCTGGTGCTGGTCCATGACTCCTGATTTGTCTTTCATCCAGATGAGAAGAAACCAATAGTTCTATTTTAGATGATTGCGTGCAAGCTTTGAGTATGTCAGCTTCTACTTCTCAAAGTAGGATATAGAAAATTGTCTTAATGGATTGTTATTTCAACTGACCAAGTTGTTTTGTGAGATTGTGGTCCTCAGACATAGCATAGCTTCAGCTATTTTTTCATATTTATTTTGGTCATTGATCAATAGATGATATTCTACAGCAACAATTCTCAACCTGGGGGTCACATCCCCTTTGGGGGTCAAATGACAACCTGGGGGTTGCGACACTTTTGGTGGTTGAGTGACCCTTTCACAGGGGTGGCCTAAGACCTTTGGAAAACACATGTTTACAATGGTTGGGGGTCACCACAACATGAGGAACTGTATTAAAGGGTCACAGCATTAGGAAGGTTGAGAACCACTGTTCTAGAGAAAGACAGATTTTCCATGTTTCTTTTAAAGATTTGTCTTTATAAAACATTCAAAGTAGCTTAATATAAAAAGTTTCAGAGAACACTATATATGTGTCTATTTTCCAAGATCTGGAAGGTGAATTGCAAGTTAGTTTGACCTTTTCAGTTTCTCTAATGTCTTCAATCCCTTTTTTTAACCGATGAACTTTTCATGTTTCTTGCTTTTGGTGGGTTCATGCTGAGTTAAAATAAATTTCATGCTACCATTCACTCAACCATTTTACTTTTCCATTTTTATTTAATGTAGCAGAAAAGCACAGAATTTTTCAGTCATGAAACTGAAAACATCAAAAGATATTTGATATTCATACTTTGAGTTTCATGATTTCAAAGGAAATGCTTCCCCAACAAGAAAGATCCAGAATGAATAATGTAACAGTGTACTACTTTGACAAGTAGCCAAGCAGATTGTCTATTCTACTTATATGTTGGTTATAAATGCTTTAATTTAATATTTGAAAGGTATCTTTATTGCTGAATGTTTATCTTGCTGAAAAGAAAGCTGAGGACCACCTGATCTGCAGTGAACACATGAGGGCAGCACCTTCCAGAAGAAAGTGACTTCCAGAGGCCATCCGATAAAGTGGCAAAGAACAAAGGCTGAGAAAGAAGCTCTTCATCATCAGTGTTCTTAAGTAAGAGAAAAAATAACTCCATGCTTTTTTTGGGATTGTTTATAGTAAAATTGGAAATTATCTCCACCCTCTTGAATAATCACAACAAAAATGTTGGTGCCCAGATTTCTCCTCTCTGTAGGGTTTTGGGTGAGAATCTGCCAATGAGAGTAAACTAGAAAGTAGAAGAGAAGGAGATTTCAATGTTCTCTCAGGTCATTATGAGGACAGATAAAAGCTTTGAAATTGCAAGCAGCTTCTGAGTGAGTAACTTGTAAGGCAGCTAGTCATTGCTCTATTGTTGTTAGGTGCCACGAAGTTGGTACAGACCCACAGTAACCCTGTGTACAACAGAGTGGAACACCACCGCATGCGAGCTCGTCATTGCTCTCATCGAGGGCCTTCCTCTTCTTCACTGTCCCTCACTTTACCAAGCATGATGTCCTTCTCTAGAGACTGGTTCTCCTGACACAATGTCTACAGTATGTAAGAACAAATCTTGCCAAGTTTGCCTGTAAGGAGCCTTCTGGCCATATTTCTTCCAAGTCAGATTGGTGTGTCCTGATAGCAGTCCATGAGACTTTCAATGTTCTTTGCCAGTACCGCATGTCAAAGGCATTGGTTCTTCTTAGTCCATGTCCAACTTTCACATGTATGTGAGGCAATAGAAAACACTGGGGCTTGGATCAGGCACATGTTATTTCTCAAAGTAGCACCTTTGTTTTCCAAGAGGTCTTGTGCAGAAGATTTGCCTAATGCAATGTACCGTTTGAGCCCATAACTGCTGCTTCCATGAGCATAGATTGTGGATCTAAGCAAGATAAAATCTTTGACAACTTTAACCTTTTCTCAGTTTATACTGATGTTACCTATTGGCCCAGTTGTGAAGACTCTAGTCTTCTCAGTTGAGGAGCAATCCATTCTGAAAGCCATAAACCTTGATCTTCATCATCAAGTGCTTCAAGTCACTTTCAGCCAGTAAGTTTGCCTAATTTGCATATCACAAGTTGTTCATAAGCCTTCCTCCAGTCTTGATAGCACATTCTTCTCATATAAGCCAACTTCTCTGATCATTTGCTTAGCACTCAGATTGGTGAAAGGACACAACACTGACTCTATTCTTTCCTGATTTTAAAACATGCAGTGTTCCTTTGTATTGCTTGCACAACTGCTTCCATGTATACATCCTCATGAGCACATCAAAGTGTTCTGGACTTCCCATTTCTTTCAAGGATATCCATAGTTTATTATGGTCCACACAGTCAAGCACCTTTGCTTAGTCAATGAAATCCAAGTGAACATCCTTTGGGGATTCTCTACTTTGAGCAACGATCAATCTGATATCAGCAATGATGCCCCTTATTCCACATCTTCTTTTGAATCTGGTCTGAACTTCTGACAGTCAATGTCTACTACAATTGACTTTCATTGTTGTGGACTGGAGATTTTTAGTAATTAATTCCCTGACTTCTACTTTCTCATTTTTTCCACATATAAGTCATCTCCAATTTATGGTATATTCAAATTATAATATCTTGTCATCCTTATTTTTTCAGCATCTTAGTAAAGTTACATTGGTATGGTATCCCAACAACCTGAATCTCTAATGTATATATTAGAGAATTTCTAATGTATATATTCTCCATGGGATTTTACTGAAGATCTTGGTGTTTATATTCATTACTGTTATTAGTCTGTAATTTTTAATTGTGGCAATGTTTTTGCCTGGGTTAGGCAACAGAGTTTTAGTTGCTTCATAAAATGAATTTGGTAGTATATTGTGCAATAGTTTATATATAAAATTGGTATTAAGTTTTGTTTAAATGTTTGTTAAATTCCCCAGTGAAACTATCTGGACTCTAGTTGGAGTATAATGTTTGATAACACTGTATGATTTTTTGTTTGTTTTTTGTTTTGGGCATCACTGCCCTCTGGTGGTGGGAGTAGGAGGCCCAACCTTGCTCCTGGAGAGCTGCTGCTGGATTTGAACCTCCAACCCAGTGGGCTACAGTCCTGCGCACAACCACTACGCCACCAGGGCTCCGCCTACTGTATGATTTTTTTGTATGATTGTTTTCTACATTTCATTTGACTCTGTTGTATCATCCATTTAATTCTTATTCATAGAATTTGTTTTTTTCTTTACCTTTTCCTTTATTAGATTTTTTAGTGGTTTATCAATTTTAATCTTTTCAAAGGACAATTTCTTATCTCATTTATTTTTTTCTATAATTTTAAAACTTTCTGATTCTTTTATTTATGCTCTAATAAAAAAGTGGCTAGTCTAGTGTCTTTTTCTTCATGAAATTCTAGCTCTGTTGTTAGCTGCTACAAACTATTGGCCACCCAACAGGAGTCTTGGTGGCATAGTGGGTTGCACTTCAGGCTGCCCACCACAAGATCAGCAATCAAAGCCACAAGTCACTCCTCAGGAAGAACACACGGCTTTCTAGTCCTGTAAAGATTTACAGTCTTGGAATCCAATACGGATGGTTCTACTCTGTCCTATGGCATCATTATTAGTCGGAATTGACTCATTGACAATGAGTTTTTTTAGTTTTTCTGGCCACCCATGATCAATGGGCCCAAATACTACCTAGTCCTGCACCGTCCCCATGATTCATTGGCTATTCCCAGGGTTTCTACTGGCAGATTTTCTGAAGTAGATCAATAGGCCTTTCTTCCTTGTCTGCCTTAGTCTGAAAACTGCTAAGCATAGCAACACGAAAACATCCATTAGTCTGAAATTAAGCCTGGACTTCCCATATGAAAGGCAGACTCCATGCCCCCCAAATATATCTCTGTAGAATGAAATGGATTTTCTAGTTTATATGGACAAGATTGGTTGAAATATTAGATTCAAGATTATGTTGGCTAGTGAAACTCTTTGCAACTTGTGTGTGAAGTAACTGCACTTTTAAAAAATACTTTAGGTGACAGTTCTGATGGATTAATCTTGAAAACAAGACAGAAATTGGCACTACATTTGATAGAGAGTAGATGAATCATGTTAGGGTTAATATTCTGACAGCTAAACACTCACATTTAAACTTCTGAATGGATATAGATGGTTCAGTCTATTCTGACACTCTGGAGAGATGAAATTTAAGATCCTGATAAGCTATTGGTTTGTGTGAAGCATAATTTTCAAAGAAGTAATCACAAAGCTGGATGTTGACAAGTTTGTGTTCCAATTTCAGGCTTCCTCTATAATATCACATAAATCACTCATTTTTTCTCTGGGTATTTTTTATTACCTGTAAGGTTTGATTGACTGTGTTTTCCTCACACATGATCTCATTGCAGTTATCACTCAAAGAACTCATGTTTTAGGGTTACATCCAATGAAAATATTTCTCACCAAATTATAGTCATTTAGAGGGCACAAAAATTAAAAAAATAATTTTATTGGGGGCTTGTGCAACTCTTTTATCACAATTCATACATATATCTGTTTTGTCAAGCACATATGTACATTTTTTTGCCATCATCATTCTCAAAACATTTTCTTACTACTTGAATCCTTGGTATCAGCTCCACATTCCACCTCCTCCTTCTGTGTCCATCGTCATGAACCCTTGCTAATGTATGAATTACTATTATTTCTTCATATATTACACTGTCCGACATTTCCCTTCACATACTTTTCTGTTGTCTGTCCCCCAGGGAGGAGGTTATATGTAGATCATTGTGATTGATTTCCCCTTTCTACCCCACCTCCCAGTATTATTACTCTCACCACTTGTCCTGAGGGGTTCATCTGTCCTGGATTCCCTGTGTTTCCAGTTCCTGTCTGTACCAGGGTACATTCTCTCATCTAGCCAGATTTGTAAGGTAGCATTGGGATCATGATAGTGGGTGGGGTGGGGATGGGGGCAAGAAAGCACTTAAGAACTAAAGGAAAGTTGTTTGTTTCAATGTTGTCATACTGTACCCTGACTGGCTCATCTCCTCTAGTTGCCTACAGATGGCCTTACTCCTCATCATTAACAATGATATGATTTTTTGTTCTTTGATGCCTCATACCTTATCCCATTGATACCCCATGATCACACAGGCAGGGGTGTTTCTTCTCTGTGGGCTTTGTTGCTTCTCAGATAGATGGCCACTTATTTTTCTTCAAGCCTTTAAGACCCCAGACCTTATATCTTTTGATAGTTAGGCACCATCAGCTTTCTTCACCACATTTGCTTAAGTACCTGCTTTGTTTTCAGCATTCCTGTGGGGAAGGAGGGCATCATGGAATGTCAGTTTATGCACTGAGTGGAGTACTTGAGTAGAGGTCCATTGTCCATCTGTTACCTTAATACTAAACCTATAAATATATCTACATAGATTTATTTTCCCATCATAATATATAAATATATTTACATATATGCATGCTTCTATTTAGACCTCTAAAAATGTCCTTTGCCTCCTAGTTCTTTCCTCTATTTCTTTTTACTTTCCTCTTGTCCCACTGTCATGCTCAACCATCATTTGGATTTCAGTAATTCCTCTCGGTTATATGAGGGAACACAATTTTTCCCTAGAGAATTCTTTGCTCTCTTTTTATGTTAGAAAAGTGAGGAAATCTTAGCCAACTAACGAGTGAAGACAATCTGAATTATGGGTGGAGAGTAACCTTGTGAACCAAGTTCTGTTAAGGGAGCAAGACATTAGTGTTGTTTCTCATTTCCCTTTGTTCATTCTATGAGCAGGGGGTAAACCTGACTTCCAGAAAGCCATTTTGCTCTGTGGGTTCATCATTCAGGGTGACAAATGGAGAGCTAAATTGACAGTGACTTCCCAGCTAAGAGTGCTGTGCTTGTTTATCACCATAGGGAGTCAGAATTTTTACAGATAGCAGGATCTTTTCCGGTTTCCTCATGAAGGATTCCAACTGAAAAATAAAGCAAAATTCTCTTTTATTTAATGGACAAATATTTTTAAAGTCAGGGAGAGTTCATTGTTGGCCCTGTTTCATGATGGCATCAGGAAAAAATGGGGGATTTCTTCTATAATCAGCAAATGTTGAGTTAGGATGCATTAGTTGAAGGTAGTGAAGCCACATAGTGAGGATGCACAGTGTTTTATGCATTCTAGGATAGTGGTTCTCAACCTTTTGAATACCTTGGCCCTTTCATATAGTTCCTCATGTTGTGGTAACACCCCAACTATGAAATTATTTTCTTTCTTTTTTTTTTTTTGTGGGCATCACTGCCTCTGGTGGTTGTGGGCGCTACCCAGCTGCGACTGGATTTGAACCGCCAAGCCTGTGGGCTGCAGTTCCGCACGCAACCATTTACGCCACGGGGCTCAGCCCTGAAATTATTTTCATTGATACTTCTTAACTGTAATTTTGCTACTGTTATGAATCAGGTTACCCCTGTGAAAGGATCATTTGACCCCAAAAGGGGTCGTGACTCACAGGTTGAGAACCCCTGTTGTAGAGAGACATCATGGAGTCCCTTGGTGGTGGAAATGGTTGCTCTTGCCAATACAAAGCCTGGCTGTTCAGATCCATCAGAGACTTCTACCTTGGAAGTAAGGTTTGGCTATCTACTTCTGAAAGACCAGCCCTATTAGCCCATTTCTACTCTGACACACGTAGGGCCGTTGGATTGGAATAGACTCAATAGGGACTAGTTTGAAAGCCAGAAGAGCTCTGCAGTTAAGGGAAGATGCTGTGGCAGTCACATAGCCTTGAGGAGAATCCTCTCAAAAACTCACCATATATACAACAGTGGATAAAAAACATAACTTTGTAAACGAACTCATCTGTCAAATGGGACCGTGTTCCAGAGTTCGCAACTAAAGGGTTACAGTCTCGGTCTCTAGCTTGTGCTACAGGTGGACCACGAGTTGGAGTCAACTTGATGGCCATGCGTGAGATCAAGAATTGGCATGAAACACCTACCTGCCCCTTCCCAAGCAGCCTTCCCATCCACCTCCTCTTTCTGGTTCTATTTGTAAATGGCAATTACAGTTCCGCTTCTCTAGGAGAACATTCTGATTTGTCGTTTATATTTTAGTACAATTTTACATGACTGATCAGGATACCTATAGCTGGAATCTTAACTTGGGTTTTTCTTTCTGCATGATACAACTCAATTTGAGGGATCAAGGGAGTCAGCCATGTCTGGTTATAGGGTACACTGAATTATCTGACAACTGCAGAGGTATTCTGTTGTCAGTCAAAGAGAGAAACAGCTAAAAGTAGCCCTGTAACTTGAATTCAGTTAGGAATAAAATTAATTAAAACTTTTAAACAGCAAGGTAAGAATATTAGGAGAAAAAGAAAAGTGACTGCTTAGTCATTAGTAGTGACCATAAACAGGACATGCTTGGGAACCAGGAAAGTAAATAGTACAATTAAGAAAGGGGATGCATATGAGCTTGGAGTGCACTCAATGCAGGTAATTACTTTATGTTTAAGGGAAGTAGTTGGGGAAATAGGCGATGCAAAGTAGAAGTCTGTGGTCATCTTTGAGGAAGGGAAGCAGTGGCATATACAGCAATCATTGAGGCTGTCTCCCCTGCTTATGGCATGGCGAAATCTTAGGAATGGATTTTGGTTCACTTTGACCATTCTCTTGTGGGAGCAAAGGTAGTGAAACATATTAGTAAAATGATCCACATCTTAGTTTTAATGTGAGGAGAAACGACTGAATGAAGTAATCAACCATTATTTAAAGTGATTAAATAATCACTTTAAAAAGTGAAAGTAATGATTATAAAATTTATTATCAAGGCTGCTAATGTAACACATACAAGAGTCTGCACTACGTAGCTGTTTATTATTATTATTATTATTATTATTATTCTAAGAGACATTTTAGGTCTCTAAAGGGTCATACTCTCACTGTTGGTTGTCTTCAGGGTAGGTACAAGAATCCCAAATGATGTCATTCCCATATAAGGAGTGTCCTGTTTGCAGGTCTTGGCAGAGAGTCACAGTGCAGGGGGTAATATTTGACAAGAGTAGGTTGGATTTCAGGCCAGATGCCACAAATTTGACAGATGAATGTGTTACTAGGAGTACTTCATAGGGTTAGTTCATCTTGATGATAGCTGGCTCTTTGCTGAGTATTCCCTGGTCTCCTGTAGTTATATGATCTAAGGAGTGGTTAGAGGGAAATAGAAATGATTGGAGGCATGTTGGTTTATAGGAAATAGTGTCGCAAATGTTTAGTAGTAGATACTTAAGGGGCAACGGAGCTCCCCATCTCTGTGGTTGCCTAAAGGAAGGTTTCACATGTAACATCTTATATGGACTTAATTTAAGCCTGTTCCTAGGGACTCTTCTCATTCTCAGTATGTCAGGAGGTAGCAATTTGATCCAGGTTAAGTTAGTTTCTGGATCAAGTTTAGCCAAAATTTTATTCCAGGTAGGATTAATCTTTTCTGCGGTCTGGGGCCTGGAAGAACATATCATTTCACTTCATTCTTAGAACTCCTAATACTTGCTTGGTTCAGTGAATACTCCACAATTATTCTAAACTGAATGAGGTAACCCCAGCCTTGGGGTAATATCTTAAATGAGGGTTTTTGACAATTTCTATGGCCCTTTTATTCCACTCCTGTGATTGATGTCTACTTCCTTGAGGAGGGAGGGTAGATAGCGGCCAGAAATCCAAACTCAATTCAGAGAGCATATGGCATAATGGAAATCATTGCTGAAATCAGATGGGTCTTGGCTAAAGGCAGAGAATACCAGAAAGATATTTACTTGTGTTGCAGTGACTATACAAAGGCCTTCCATCTACATGGATCTTAAAAAAAACTTTGATATCATTGTGAATAATGTTAATTCTAAAACACTTCATTGTGTTCATGTGGAACCTCTGCATGGACCAAGAGGTAACTGTTTGAACAGAGCAAGAGAATACTGCAGCGTTTAAAGTCATAAACGGTGTGTACCAAGGCCATATCCTTTCACCAGACTTACTCAATCTGTATGCCGAGTAAATAATCTGAGAAGCTCGACTGTGGCCTAGAATGTGACATCAGGATTGGATGATGGCAAGCTGCGATATGCAAATGGCACAGCTTTGCTTGCTGAAATCAAGGAGGACTTGAAATACTTGATGAAAATGAAACACAGTATGGACTATAATTCAATGGTAAGAAAACAAAAATTCCCAAAATTAGACAGCATCATGATAGATAGAAAACACATTGAAGTTGTCAATGATTTTATTTTATTTTTGATCTACAATCAACACTTAAGGAAACAGCAGTCTAGAAATAAAGTGACTTTACATCTTGGGCAAACTTGCTGCATAAGACCTCTATAAAGCGCTGAAGAACAAGGACGTCCCTTTGAGGACTGAGGTATGCCTGACTCAGGCCATGGCATTTTCAATTGCCTCATGTACATGTGAAAGTGTGACTATGAACAAGCAAGTTCACAGAATTGATGCGGCTGGATTATGATGTCCGCGAAGACTATTGAAATTAGCATGAACTACCTGAAGTCTGTCTTGGAGGAAGTACAACCACAATGCCTTAGAACAGCAGTTTTCAACCTATGGGTCATGACCCCTTTGGGGGAGGTGTCGAATGACCCTATCACAGGGGTCTCCAGTTCATAACAATAGACAAATTCCAGTGATGAGGTAGCAATGAAAACAATTTTATGATTGGGGTGACCTCAACAGGAGGCTCTGTATTAAAGAGCTGCTGCATTAGGAAGGTTGATAACCACTGCCTTAGATGCAGGGATGGTGGACTTCACTTTACATATTTTGGACATGTTATAACTAGAGACCAATCGCTGGAAAAGGACAGCATGCTTAGTAAAGTAGTGGGTCAGTGAAAAGTGAGGAAGAGCCTTGATGAGAGGGATTGATACAGTGACTCCAATGGTGGACTCAAACATCACAATACTTGTGAGGGCTGCACAGTGACTTGCTCCGCGGAACATACTATTGTTGTGAGCAGAACCAACTCTAGGGCATCAAATAATGGTGGCAAAAACAACCACAACAACAACAGCAACTACTACTACATGCTCTCCTCAGTCTTACAGGGGAAAGTTTTGATTCAACTTGTGCAAATGTTAAGAAGAATCAGCAAATATTTAAAACCTCCTGTGGTCTGGAGCATGATAGTAAGGTTTATCTGCTTATCTTCTCTTGGATCAGTTGCTTGCACTTACAACCTTGTTATTGGGGAGAGGGGTCGAGTTTTGGGGCTTTTCTTGACACAAATGAGGTATGATTATACCATATTTCAGATAGACAATCTGAAAATAGAAATTTTCAGATAGACAACCTACTGAATTTTTATTAGATATAAAAGCAACTTATTCATCCTTAAACACCCTAAAAACCATATATGTAGAGTATTTCTCTCACAATGAGGGCTGTGATGATTTCTTTAAATTATGAACTGAATTTGTCTTCTAGAAACGAGGACTATATTCTCAGGGTTTCATATCCATCCTTGGTTGGTTTCTATTTTTAAAACAATCTCTCATACTTCTGTTGGTCTAAATCATGGCTGGAGTTGATTGGCTGGTGATTTGCCAGGTGAAAGTCAGATAGGAGATTGACAAGATACTGTGCCTTAGCCTTTTGTTTGGCTGCCTGACCTGCAATATTGTTACCTTTTATTATATATATCATTCCCTTTTGGGGTCCTGGGTTCCAGCGCATTACTGCAATCTCAGTCTACTGGCTCAATGTTTCTAGGAGGGTTAAAATTGAACAAATCAAAATTCGTTAGTTCCAGGTTTCTTTACAGTCAGTATAGGAGGGTCCTAGACAGATCTGCCATGGTGAAACCAGTCCATATACCAAAAGATTGTTAGTGATAGGCAGGAGGCCTAACCTAGCTGATTGTTTCAGGGGGTGTTCCTTTAAATTCAGAATAAAGTAATATTGTTAGCTTTTACCTAGATTGGCTGTGCTGTGTTGGCCTCCCCTCTTGCTGCACAGACTTTGGGGTTTGGAGCTCCTCAGGTAGCTATTGGAGGAGGGTCAGTGAGAGCAGGGAGCTGCAAGAGGCTGTTTTGGAGATCCAAAGCCTTCTCTGGCTCGGTGCGGATTTGGAGTACTCCTGGTGAGAAAGCCACCTGGCATTTTTCTTCGTTACACAGTCCCACACTAGGAGAGGAATAGGTGGTGCAAGCCTGGTTAGAAAACTGTGAGCCAATTCATTGTCTCGAACCGGGGACTTCAAAGATTGAAGGAAAGGCCTATTGGTAGGGTTTCCTCATACTCTAGTTATAACCAGGTTTCCTTTAAGAGTGACTTGTTAGGGTGTTTAAGAATGAAGAAGTAGCTTTTGTATCTACTAAAAATCCAGGAGGTTGTCTTTTCAGGTTCTTATCCCCCTCTCACCCACCACCTCTGCCAACCATGTCTCCCAACAACACTATTAAAATATTTGTTTATTAAACAAATGGTTTATCAAAATATGGTGGTCTCCCTCTTTTTATTTTCTTCCCCTTTTTGCTTTTTTCTGTGCTACTTTGTATGTTGTTCTCTTTCTTTACTTATCTATCTATCTGTTACTATTTATGTATCTGTATCTTCTTAAATGTAGATTTTGTTTATTTGTTTATTTTTCCCTCTCCTCTACTGCCAGGCTCTGCATAGATCTGCTTCTTTTTTGGGAGAGGAGGGACATCACTGCCTTCTGGTGGTGGGAGTAGGAGACCCAGCCTTGCTTCTGGAGAGCTGCTGCTGGATTAGAACTTCCAACTCAGTGGGCCGCAGTCAGATCTGCTTCTTTTGATGTGACTGCCATCACATTGATTTTTGAATTTTATAATAGTGGTTTTCTTCAGTATTTATCTTTATGTGGTTGACTGACTTTGCTCAGCACAATATCTTCCAAGTTTGTTGAAGTCATGAGGTTTCGAATCATTTAATCATTATTCTTTAGAGATGCATAGTATTCTCTTGTAGGTATGCACTAAAGTTTATTTAGCCATATCTCAACCCATGGGCATTTACATTGTTACTATCTTCCTAGTACTGTGAATGATGTTGTGATGAACAGGGTGTGCATGCGTCTGCTTGTGTTTTGCTCCTTATTTCTTTAAGGCATGTACCAAGTCATGCAGTATTTTTATCCCCATTTGTTTCTGGAAGAACCATATTGTTTTCCACAGTGGGTGTACAATTTTACAGTCCCACCAGCAGTGTATGAGAGTTCTAATCTCTCCACATGTTCTCCAGAATTTTTTTTGAAAAAAATTGCCATCAATTGATATCTCATCTTAATTTTAATTATCTGAATAGTTAGTAATCACAAGTCTTTCTTCATGTGACTGTTGGCTGGTAAATTGTCCAGTCATGTTTTCTGCCTATTTTAAAATTAGATTATTCATCTTTTTCTTGTTGAGGTATTGCAATTTTCTGTAGGTTTTTGAGATTAGCCCTTTATCTAACTTTCACCTCCTGCTGCACATACTGGACCTTTGTAAGCCTTCCTGGTTTTGGGGCCTTCAGATGTAGGCCAGCAGTAAGAGAGTTCTTATAGTGTCCTAACTGCTATGTTGCTAACTGATTGTATGGGTCCCACATCAAGTTTGTCACATATGTAGCCTGGACCACAGGAAGTCAGCTCTTATTTTGAGTATTTAGATTCTGCAGTCATTTAGCTTCTTGGTCTGCATTCTCTAGCATCATTCTTTCTTCTGACTTCAGAAGAATATTCAGCAATGCCTGGTACTCTGGCCAATTTAAATGATGGGTGAAAACAATGGAAATAAAGAGGGTTTTGGTGCGGTTAGGGTCCTCTCAATAGGGTGAAGGTTGTTCTTCCAGTTACATCGCTGAGAAGTGGAGAATAGCATCTGTAACCGTGGATCTTTAGGCTTCTGATACTGATCTCAACCAGTAAGTATCTGCCTGCATTGAATACCAATCTGGGGGTGTCCTGGTGAGACTGTACTTGAAGCTGACTCTTAATTTTTCAAAATTCCTGCAATTTTAGGAAATGACAAGTAAAGGGCAGCTTTGAGTCATCAGAGCTGGGTCTGGACAGGGACAGATCTGCTGAGAGAATGAACAAGAGGCCTTGTGAGAACAGGCTTGGTAAGCATCTTCACCTTGAAGCCAGCCCTTGATGAGTGTCCTGCTGCAACACTGTAGCCCGAGGTCCATCGGAAACATCCCTGCGTGGTGCTGGAGCAGAGGTGAACTTACAGAACCTGTGCAAAAGACCCAAGGATGAATGTAGCTATTAGATGGTGGCTTGACCACCTGCTGCTGCGTGTGCGTGCATGTGTGTGTGTGTGCGTGCGTGTGCGTGCGCGCGTGTGCATGGCTTCTCTTGGGCTCCTTATAACTCATGAGGGCAGACCTGGCTTCCTCGTCCGTGCATGGAAACCTGGAGCTGAATGTCACCTCTGTGTAAGAAGGCTAAGGGGCCCTTGGCAAGGACTGCAAGGATCTGAGTACTCCTGTAGAAGTAAAGTTGGCTTATCTTTTGGTTATAAGAAACTGACTGAGCTATTAGCTTAAAGTGTTTCCAATTTATTCTTATTCTGATTAAAAAAACCCCCAAACACCTAAAAGCTTGAATGTTTGGGATCTTATCCTACATTGCTTTTATACAGCTGAAGGGGTCCTCAAGTGAGTGTCAAGTCTTGGGCACTTTTCACCTGACCCAAGGAGGTACTGTGGCCAGATAGTAATACAGAAGAAAATACATTTTTTTTCTCTCCATGAATTTTATCAGCTATTTTACAGTTTTGCTTAGGAAACTGGGAACCAGCTCCACCTTGTGAATTACCTTTTGTCCTCAGCATTACATCCCCCATATACCGTGATACACTTTGTCTAGTGGAAACGGAACATTCCTGGGTAGAAGTTCCCAGATTGTCTCAAACCCTGTGGGGACCCTTCAAAAGCCCCTGAAAATATGTTTCAAAGAAGAAAACAATATCCCACTGCACTAGGGTCCTTTCTAGGACCCTCTAATACAATTCTCCAGCCCTGCCTCTATGTCTGTTCAGAATAATTAGTTTCTTTTGGTAAAAATCAAGACCCTAATTCTGGTAACATTTATAAAAAGGCAAGATTGAGAACTAGTTGAACTTTTGTACACTTCAGTTTAAAGGGCCACACAATTTTTTCATTCACTGTGCAAGTGTATGGAAGTATTCAGGGTTTTGCCATATAGGAAACCAGGAAGTTCTGGGGGAGAGTTTAATGAGTTGGATCTGTTGGCTGAAAGGCTCAGTGCATTTGTGAGTGCCAGAATTAGTTAAGTCTAGTTTGGACTGATTACTTCCTGAGTGTGCCTGCTGTTTTCTGAAATACAACTTTTAGAAAAGCAGTAAATTAGCAAAAGAATAGGCAACATTAGCCTCAGATATGACCTGGTTTTAGAATTTATGTTCAATAAAACTTCAGGGGCGTGTCTGATGAGCTTTGACAAATGCTTCTTAACTCATTGCCATGGAATCGATGCCAATTCATAGTGCCCTAGAGGACAGGGTAGAACTGCCCGGTGAGTTTCTGAGGTGGAAAATCTTTATGGGTATAGAAGACCCCATCTTTTCTTGCTGAGTGATTGTGGGCGTAGAACTTCTGACCTTGTGATTAGTAATTCAGGTGTAGCCACTATGGCACCAGAGCTCCTTGACAAATGTTTACAATAACATAAAATCATTCGCACTTTGTAATCAGTGTTTTTTTATAAGCACTCAACCCAGACAACTATTGATCTGCTTTTTGTCACCATTGTTTCCTAGAATTTTATATAAACAGATCATGCAGCACATATTCTTTTCATCTGGCCTTTTCAGATTCAGCTTAGCTGTTGTGTGGATTAGTATTCCATTTCTTTTTACTGCTAAGTTGTATCCCACTTTCTGTTGATGAGCATTTGCGTTATTTCCAGTTTGGAACTATTGTGAATAATTTGAGGGGACTTCAGAAAGTTCATGAGACAATTCCATTATCTTTTAATTCTATTTTTCCCATTAACTTTTTGAAGCTCCTCTATACCACCGTGAACATTTGTATCCAAGTCTTTGTGGGGACATGTATTTCTAAACTTCTTTTTCCCTACCTTTTGATTTTTGCTGCCAGTTGGTTTTGGATACTGGATTCAAGCTGTTTTAGTTAATAAATGCATAAAGTATACACCAGGCTCGACAAACAAGAGAGGAATTGGAAGCAAGAGAAAATACAAAATGAATGAATTCAATAAAAAAATTTCAGTGTGAAATGATATCTACAAGTGCCTACTGTAATAAAGGAAGAGGGGCTGGTGCACAGTGCTTAAGGGCTTGGCTGCTAAGTGAAAGGCCAGCGCTTTAAGCTTACCATGGTTTCATGGGAGAAAGATGTGGCAATATGCTTCCAAAACAATTATAGTCTGGGAAACCGGACAGGACACTTCTTTTGTGTCCTACAGAGTTGTTACGCATCAGAATTGACTCAATAGGCAATGGAGTTATTGCAGGAAATAGCACATTTCAAACAATATTTGAAGTGGAGAATTGTAGATGGGATAGAAAAAGGCCTTCAAATGTACCAAAAAAAAGTCTAATAATACCAGTGGTGAAATGCTGTAAAATGAATTCATCACTACATAAAATGCAAAGCTAGGCTCCAAGTACTTTGGGGAACATTATTTTATGATCCCTAATAAAGAAACCCTGGTGGCGTAGTGGGTTATGAGCTGAGTTCATAACTGAAGGTCAACAGTTCAAAACCACCAGCTGCTTCATGGGAGAAAAATGAGGCCTTCTTCTCTTGTAAAGAGTTAGAATCTCAGAAACCCACAGAGGCAGTTCTAGCTTGTCCAAAAGGGTCGTTATGAGTTGGCATCAACTCAATAGTAGTGAGTTTAGGTTTTTGGAATTCAGGGTTTCAACAACAAACAACACACATATTCAGTAGGCAAATGGGTTTCTGGTAAGTTTAATTTTGGCAAATTTGACTGTCAACAGAAAAGAATTTGTGATTAAACATGACATATGTAACTGAAAGGGTGGGAGCCAGGAGGATTCACAGGCTTTCTTGCAGGCTACTGTGCAGATAGAAGAAATCCAGGAAGAGAAGAAAGTGCTAGGAATGGGATGGGCACTCAGTTTTGTGTTAAATTTGAGCTGTTTGGGTCAGGTGTTGAGTAGACAGAGTTGTTGAACAAAGAGCATAAATCTGGTTCAGTGATTGTCACTGAGGTTATGGATTGAGAAAGAGCCTTGAACATATTTCTGAAACCTAAGATACATCTGGACACCTGGGGAGAATTGGGGGGTTGCCAGATCTCTATAGGAGATCTCTATTTCAAAGCAATGTTCTGGCATCAGTGTCCTTAGGGAAGTTTATCTAGACTTGCTAGCTTGTTAGCCAAGGTCCATAGGTTTCTGGTGCACTGCTCTGGCTCATAAGCAGAAGTGACTCTAAGAAGAGCATGAATTCATGTCTTTGTTCTCCTATAATAGATCTGTGCCTGGGGCTGAGCCCCACTGGCATAGTGGTTGAGTGTGGGACTGCGGCCCATTGGCTTGGTGGTTCAAATCCAGCAGCGGCTCTCTGGGAGCAAAGCTGGGTACCTCCCACGACCACCAGAGGGCAGTGATACTCCCACAAATAAACAAACAAACAACACACACACAAAAATAGATCTGTGCCTGAATGCTAAAGGATATTTAAGAGTGGGATTGGGCATGGATTGGGAGCTGTAAAGAAAGAACAACTAAAAAGACTGATTCTGAAAATAGTGAGTATAAACTTTGGAACACCATGCACATGGTGTGGTGGATGATGGTTGCACATCATGATGAATGTAATTGCTTCTATTGACTTGTACACCTCAAGAACGTTGAATTGGTAAATGTAATTTTCATTTTATTTTTACTCACTTCCCCTAGGAAGCTAGTGTGGTAGATAGACCCTGTAAACTTTGGTTTCAGCTAGGCCTGTGGTGAAGAATTATGATGTGTTCAGATTTCACTTGCCATGTTTTCCTGATGTCTGATGCTATAAAAGCCACGCTGACTTTTATGCCTCTTGTTAAAGTTCCTGGGAGCGATTCTCAGTCAGTGGGTGTTAGGACTGGTGGATAAGTGCTCTAGCTGGCAATCTTCTAGTGCACAACACAGGAAACATCTGCAGGCCTTTAAGGGAGCCTTGGTTGAGTCAAGTTCTGTTTCTTACATTTACAACTTGCAAAAATCTTCATTATATTTCCATTTTCTCCTTCCCTGTTTCACTTGCCCATCCTCTCGCTCCACATTCCTGGATCCCAAACAAGTCACTTGCTATAAATCCTTTCTTGATTTTGCTTTTGTGTGAACCCACCTTCGGATGGGGAAAAAGACAGGGATTTCTACTCCTGTAAAGAGTTCGTCTTGGCAAAATAATAATGTTTATAAATTATCAAGGGTTCATGAGAGAGGGGAAGCAGGGAGCTAGAGGGAAAATGAAGAGCTAGTACGAAGGGCTTAAGTAGAAAGCAAATGTTTTGAGAATGATGAGGGCAGCAAAGATACAGATGTGCTAGACATACATTGGATATATGTATGGATTGTGACAAGAGTTGGATGAGCCCCCAATAAAATGATTAGAGAAGAGTTTGTCTTGGAAACTCACAGGGGCATTGAAATCCTGTCCTTTTAGATGCTAAGAGCAGACATCTACTTGATGGCAGTGAGTTTGGTTTGATGTTGTGAACATGAAGATGGTCAGCTTTGTTCCTTCTTCATCCATGTGAGTGCCTTCAGCTAACCTTGGCTCGCGCAAGGGACCGTGGTGGCCAGCAGACACAGCAGAGTGCCTAAAAGATGTGATCTTCCAGCAAGGGGGTCTAGGAGGTTATGACATAGGCAGAAACTGACAGGTGGTAGCAGCAGGATTGTGGGCACGTGTGAGACCATGAGGGTGGTGGCAGTGGTGGGATGGGGGCTTGAAAGAATAATTAGCAACAACTCTGTCAGAGGCTGGGATTCCAGGTTGGCAGGAATGAGGAACTGCGAACAAAATGCTGGTCCACACTCTATCTTGTGGACGTCATGTCACTGAGTAAAGTTTCCTAGGAACCAGTCAGTGCACATCAGAGTCGCCTGAGCAGTGTTTCCAACATATAGCTGCTTCCAAACAGAATCTCTAGGGATACAGTCATGTAGCTTGAAAACAAAACCAAAACCCTTCAGTTGATACAGATCCTCAATAATCCATGAGGACCTCTTGTCAAAAGTGAGACAAAAATGAGGCTCAGCACAGATGCGGGGGTGGGGTGGGGGGTGGGGTCACGGAGACAGCAACACATAAGTAGTTCATACGAAGTTGGTAGAGAAAGATGAGCTTGCAGACGAAGCTAAAGCGGAACTGTGCGGACGGTAGGAGAGGATTAAGGAAGTGGATGTGTCCTGTATCAGGGGGATGGAGAAAGGACATTTGGTGATTCTTGTTCAGGGCTGCAGTGAAGGCAGAAGTGAATTGACAGCGAGCTAGGAAAGAACTGGACGAGAGTGCAATGTGTCCCATTCTTAGAGCTCACAGATAAATCTTGCCTCCCACCACGTCATAACCCCTCTATAAAACAATACC